>ONZH01015515.1:0-14003 GCA_900303285.1 Rhinella marina | reverse complement strand
ATTATAGACGATCAAAGCAATAGGTCTCTGGCGAAGCCTAAATTCTTTGAGATCTTCAGTGTAAAGGGAGAAGCAATGCCATACACCCTCAACACTTGTTCTGGTTGTGTAGAGACTTATGGAAGAAGAGCTACTGGATACATTATCTCCTCCATTAAAGGAAACATTCATATACCCTTGCCAACGTTAATTGAATGTGACCAGATACCTGAGGAAAGAGATGAAATTCCTTCTCCAGAAGCTGCATACCACCATCCCCACTTGAAACATCTAGCTAATGAGATTCCCCCTATGGACATGAATGCTGACATCTTACTCTTGCTCGGGAGAGACATTCTGAGGGTCCATAAGGTACGGCAACAATGCAATGGTCCTGACAATGCCCCATATGCGCAGAGACTCGACTTAGGCTGGGTTATTGTGGGCAATATATGTATTGATAAAATCCACAAACCATCTCAGGTGAATTCCTTCAAAACCTTTGTGAACAGCAATGGTCGTCCAACTCACTTTAAGCCATGTGTTCATCATTACGAGGTAAAGGAAAAGCTTTCTGACTTCCGTAAGGAACCAGACATCATTTCTACCCTTTATGTCGACTTAGGAAGATCAGTGTTTTGTACAACACCAGAAGACAACAGATTAGCCCTGTCCATAGATAACAAAGAGTTTATTAAAATAATGGACAATGGATTCTTAAAAGATGCATCTAACCACTGGGTTGCGCCTTTACCTTTCAGTGCTGTAAGAACCAGACTTCCTAACAACCGAGAACAGGCGCTATCCAGATTGATCTCTTTGCAACGTACATTGAAAAACAAACCTGAAATTAAAAACCATTTTGTGGCCTTCATGGAAAGGATATTTCACAATGATCATGCAGAGCTGGCTCCACCTTTGCAAGTGCATGAAGAATGCTGGTACCTTCCCTCTTTTGGAGTATATCACCCACAGAAACCAAATCAGATAAGAGTGGTATTTGACTCAAGTGCCAAACATCATGGCATATCTCTGAACGACGTTCTTCTTACCGGTCCAAACCTGACCAATAATCTGGTAGGAGTACTTATGAGATTCAGAAAGGAGCCAGTTGCCATTACTGCTGACATTGAACAAATGTTTCATTGCTTTATCGTACGGCGAGACCACAGAAATTACCTCAGGTTTCTTTGGCACCAAGACAATGACACCAGCAAGGAAATGGTTAAATACCGCATGAAGGTTCACGTGTTTGGTAACAGTCCTTCACCTGCTGTCGCTACATATGGCCTACGTGGGGCTGCCTCTGATGGTGAGTCAGAGTTTGGGAAGGATGCCCGAAACTTCGTTGAAAGAGACTTCTACGTGGACGACGCACTCAAATCCTTGCCCATGGCGGAGGAAGCCATAGACCTGCTCAAAAGGACTCAAGGTATGCTTTCAAAATCTTGTCTGAGGTTACATAAAATCACCTCTAATTGTCCTGCTGTAATGAAAGCCTTCCAGCCCAGTGATCATGCCACAGAAGTCAGAGACTTGAATCTAGGAATAGACAACCCACCAGTACAGAGAAGTCTGTGGGCTTGAGGTGGGACTTATCAAATTACTCCCTTTGGTTTCAAGTAAGCTGTGCAGATAAACCATTTATTAAACGGGGAGTTCTCTCAGTGGTGAACAGCCTATATGATCCCCTGGGATTTGTAGCACCTTTGACTGTACAAGGCAAATTCCTGTTAAGACCAGAGTCTATTGCGGACTGGGATGCTCCACTGCCCTCTGATAAACAGCAAAAATGGGAGTTATGGAAGGAATTCTTGCATGCATTAGACAGTACGCATATACCACGATGCTACACTCCAACTACCCTTACAACAACTCAGAGAAAAGAAGTCCACATATTCTCAGACGCATCTACTGAAGCTATTGCAGCTGTAGCCTATTTGAAAGTAATAGACTATTACAATGAAGCTCATGTTGGATTTCTGTTTGGAAAGGCTAAATTAGCTCCGAAACCTGAACACACCATTCTTAGGCTTGAACTTTGTGGAACTGTACTAGCTATAGAGATTGCAGACTTTATACAGCGAGAGCTAGATATTCATGTGGATGACATTCAATTTTACACAGACAGCAAGGTTGTTCTGGGTTGTATATTCAACCAGTCAAAACACTTCTATGTCTATGTACGTAACGGCATTGAAAGGATTAGAAAGTCTTCTAAACCTGAACAGTGGCACTATGTTCCATCTCATCTCAATCCCGCAGATTGCGCCACCAGACCAGGAGTCTTTGCATATTCTTCTTGGTTAACAGGTCCAGAGTTTTTGCTGAACCAGAGTGAAGAAACTGCTACTCAAGATGTCTTCAGTCTCCAAGACCCCCATGAAGCTCCAGAGATTCGCCCTGAAGTTAGTACCCTTGCCACCAAGTCTGAAAGGATGCCTGGCTTGGGCTGTCATCGCTTTGAGCGCTTCTCCAGATGGTCTAGACTTGTTCGCACCATTGCAAGGTTAGTCCACATTGTACAGTGTTTTCGTGCTGAGAAACTTAGCGCTGAATGTTGCAGTTGGCATGTGTGCCATAAACCTCTCTCTGCAGAAGATATTGCCCTATGTGAGTTGCTTGTGATACGTAACGTACAGCAGAGTGCCTTTCACAAGGAACTAAAATGTATACATGATGAGCAAGACATTCCAAAAAGCTGCCCCATTGCTAACTTGAAACCAATAATTGACGATCATAGAATGCTAAGAGTTGGTGGTTGCCTAAACAAGTCTAAGTTAAAGATTTCAGAAAGAAATCTCCTTATTATACCTGCTAATCACCATATTACTACGCTGCTGATACAGCATTATCATGAAAGAATCAAGCACCAAGGTAGACATTTCACTGAGGGCGCTTTAAGAGCCGCAGGTTTTTGGATAGTGGGAGCAAAAAGACAAGTTGCTCACATAATTCACCATTGCGTTAAATGTCGCAAGGCAAGAGGAAAATTACAACATCAACAAATGTCTGATTTGCCAGTTGACAGGACAAGCACTGAACCACCGTTTACTTATGTTGGTCTGGATGTCTTTGGGCCATGGACAGTAACTGCACGTAGAACCAGAGGTGGTCACGCAGACAGCAAACGATGGTCAGTGTTGTTTACTTGCTTAAGTGTACGTGCCATACACATTGAAGTAATAGAATCCATGAACGCTTCTAGCTTCATCAATGCCTTAAGGCGATTTTTCTCCATCAGAGGACCAGTAAAGCAAATAAGATCTGACTGCGGAACCAACTTCATAGGTGCCTACCGAGAATTACAGATCAATTCAAAGCCAATTCAAAACTACTTGACCAACAATGGTTGTACATGGATCTTTAATCTTATATGGGCGGTTCATGGGAAAGAATGATAGGCATCACCCGCAAAATATTGGACTGTATGCTTATGGACTCAAACTTCTCAAGGCTCACCCATGAGACTTTGACCACCTTCCTAGCTGAAGTTTCTGCTATTGTCAACTCAAGACCTCTTGTACCTGTATCTATGGACCCAGAATCCCCTGCTATTCTCACTCCAGGAACTCTTCTGAACTCTTCTTTGGACCTGTCCCTAACCCACCTGAAGAGTCTTCATCTGGTAATCTATATCAGAAATGGTGGAAACATGTTCAACATCTTACCAACTGCTTCTGGAACAGGTGGAAAAAGGAGTACTTAACCCTTCTTCAAGGACGAAGGAAGTGGCAACAGGTCAAGCCAAACTTACAAATAGGAGATCTTGTTCTCAAGAAGGACCAGAAGGTGGAAAGAAACCTCTGGCCCATGGGTCTCATCTCAAAAATCTTCACCACTGAAGACAGCAAGGTCCGTAAATTGGAAGTGACCATCACAAAACAAGGCGTTTCCAAGTCCTTCATCAGGCCTATATCTGAGATTGGTCTTCTCTTACCAGTTGAGAAATGATTTTCACATGCCTTGAGGAACTTTTATGGAACTTTTCGTTCATTTTGTCCAATACTGGACTATTCCTAGAACATTGCATACGTTCCAACCATTGACTGTTCCTGTCCACCCATTCCAGTTTATCGTGTTTTCTTGTTTATCTTTCAGGTTCCAGTATTTCTACTGAGCATCATATGGACATTTATATTTAATATATAGTGAAATCCAAGGATTTCAGACAGGGAGTGTGCTGTCACAGCATTTATTTTCTCCATTATCATTATTTCCTATTTGTGTTGTTGTACAATTACCATGTTATGCAATGCTGCCACCCTGTGGTCATTCTTGTTATAGGTTCTGAATGTATAATGTAATTCCCATATGCCTTTGCTCTCTGCTTTCTCCTCCCTTTTCTGTGACATCAGTTCCTGTTTTTCTCAGTTCCTCAGTTGCCTTCTCCTGCAACAGACACAGAGCTGGTGAGAGCATTTGTTTTTGACCTCTAATATCCTTTGAGATCCTCTAATGTCCCCTAAGGTCCTCTAATATCCTGTTATATCCTCTAATGTCCTCCATATGTAAATCTTCAATAAACTACCAAAGCATCTTCATCTGCATCCTGCTCATTGGATCTTCACATGCAACTGATACCACAACCTATGGGATATTAGTGAGTTCAGCTATCTACCATTGCTTGTACAGAGATTATCACTCACAACCAGTCAGAGACTCCTCTAACGTACATCTGTGGCACAATAGTGGTTTTTATTTTTTGGGCGATTGTCTCAGGTAGGGGCTACTTTTTTGTAGGATGAGGTGATGGTTAGATTAATACTGTTGTGGGGTGGCATACGCCTTTTTGATCGCTTTGTATGACACATTTTGTGATGTAAGGTGACAAAAAATGGCTTTTTTGACACCGTCTTTATTTTATTTTTTTTACTGCTTTCAGCTGAGGGGTCAGGTCATGTGAGATTTTTGTAGAGCAGGTTGATATGGATGTGGCGATACCCAACATGTGTACTTTTTTAATTTATTTAAGTTTTACACAATAATATCCTATTTGAAACAAAAAAAATGATTTTTTTAGTGTCTCCCTAGTCTGAGGGAACCTAACCGTGTTCCTTCCCACCCTGGTAGTGCCAGGCTGCCGCTGCTAGTTGTATCTGTCTGGAGAATGAAAAAAGGGGGGGACTCCACAACGTTTTTTAAAATTATTTATTTAGTTATGAAAAAAAAAAAGCGTCCTGGTTGCCATGATAACTGATCGGAGCCCAGCGATTACCCTGCTGGGCTCCGGTCCGGTCCCCAGTGCACCACCAATGAAAGGGGGGGGGGGGGCGCTTGTGGCCACTGCCACCAATGTTTATTATACTGGGGGGGTTGAGGGGGAGGGCGCACTGCGCCACCAATGTTTTAATACGGTGGGGGGGTTGGGCGCACTGCACCACCAATGTTTAGTATACTGGGGGAGGGGGGGTTTGGGTTAAGGGCGCACTGCGCCACCAATGTTTTAATAGTGAGGGGGGCAAGGCGCACTGTAAAGAGTACCATGGCAAGCCGGAGGCGTCCGGTTGCCATGGTAACTGATCGGAGCCCAGCGATTACACTGTTGGGCTCCGATCCCCTCTGCCACCAATGTTTATTGTGCTGGGGGGTGGGTTGGTGGTAAGGGCGTACTGCGCCACCAATGTTTTAATACTGAGGAGGGGGTTGGGGGGGAGGGCGCACTGCGCCACCAGTGTTTTATTACTGAGGAGGGGGGGAGGGCGCACTGCACCACCAATGTTTATTATACTGGGGGGGTTGGGGGGAGGGCGCACTGCGCCACCAATGTTTTAATACTGAGGGGGGGGAGGGCGCACTGGGCCACCAATGTTTTAATATTGAGGAGGGGGTATTAAAACAGCAGCGCAGCCCCGATTTCCTCAAGGAGATCGGCGCTGCGCTGAACTCTGCCATTGATACTGTAGTTCCATGCGTCATCTGGTGGTGGTTACATGTAACTACACCTTCATTTTATGAATGAAGCAATATCGTTCTGCGCTCACGCGATTCTGCAGTGAGCGCAAGAGCTGCTACATCTGTACCAGACAAGGTTGTCACTTGTCACCACTTTTGTTTGCTCTGGCAGTGGAGCCCCTAGCTGCTGGGATTCAAAGTAATGGTATCATATCAGGAGTAACTATGGGTGAGACAAAAGTCTGAGTAGGACTATACGTGGATGATATGATTCTATATCTATCATCACCTGATACTGCTTTACCCAATGCTATAAAACTAATTGACGATTTTGGAGAATTTTCTGGTCTCCGTATCAATTGGGAGAAATCTGTATATATGCCCCTAGGCAAGTCAAACTGGACAGGTCCTTCACATATGGCATGTCTAAAAGTAGTTGATATATTTAAATATTTAGGGATCGTCATTACTAAAAAATACCCCCAGGCTTAAATTTAACATTCTTCCCCTCATGGATCATATTAGAAACAAATGTCAAAACTGGAAATCTCTCCCTATTTCGGTTGCGGGTCGTATTAATCTATCTAAGATGATCATACTTCCTAAGGTATTATATGTACTCCAACACTCAGAAGTTCATATTCCGAAATCCATCTTTAAGGAACTGGATTCTCTAACCAGAACATTCATCTGGGGTAAATCTCTGATATAGAGTAAAGATATACTGAAGCGCCCTAAAACTGAGGGGGGCATAACACTGCCGGACTACTTTTTGTATTATTTGGCTGGTTAATTGAGACTCATAGCTGCATGGTATACTTCACAGACGTTGCCTATTTCGGAATACCTTCTTAAAATGTACCTCAACTGTCATACACTTTGTTCGGTCCTAGAAGTCCCTCCATCATTCTCCAATCCACTATTACCTATACACAAATTGGCACAAATAGTATGGCGAGAAGCCAAAGCCATATCCCAATATATAGAAGTAACGACTGATATTCCTGTTTGGAATAACACCTCCTTTCCAAATGTGCAGGCGATCATGGGGGCTGAATTATGGCAATCTGCCGGAGTTAAAACTCTCGGAGATTTATAGGAACAAGGAACATTAATGTCCTTTCAGACCCTTTCTCAAAAATACAACATCCCCAGAGCTCACTTCTTTTCCTATTTAGAACTTAGATCTGTCATTCAGTCTAGGATCCCCAACACTGGTATGGTGGTTTCTAAATACCCTTTAATAGGAATAGTTAGGACTCAGGGCCCCAGGGGCCTGGTCTCAGCCATCTATTCTCATTTGATTCATACGAAAGTCAAACTCAATCCTCCAGCTGTATTACACAAATGGAGGAGACAGTGTTAGGCCACTGAGGCACAAATAAAATGAATAAGCAGAGTCACTGGGGATCACTGGACCCAACCCTGGGCAGCCGGACAATAACGACCGCTATGAAGGGCGAAATAATACAGAAGGCAAAACACAAATAATAAGTAACAGTTCACAACAACACGTGCTGCGCAACTGCGCTTAGGACTGGAGCCAGAACTTTGGCTACACAGACCTCCAGACGGGCGACGCCCACCGTGAACCCGTGCTCCAGGAGGGGGCTACGGCACGGCCGCAAGCGTGGCCTTCAAACACACCACACGAAAAGACAGACAGTGAAGCAGGTACGTGGGACCATGCACCAGTGCAAGAAAGCACTCAAACACTCAATACACCATTCAGTGTCAGATAGCAAATGGACCGGACCATATAGCAGTCGCACATGAACAACAAGGCACCAGCCCTGCCCAGCAGAAGCTCAGGGTTTAAATAGCAGCGAGCTAATTGGCAGAGGCGTGGTTACTGACATACTTCCTGTAAACGCCTGGTGGAAGTGACATCACCAGAGGTCTCAAGGGCATGGCGTGGTGCCTGACATACTTCCTGTGAATGCCTGGCGGAAGTGACATCACCAGAGGTCTCAAGGAGCTGGCGCATGACCACTTCCTGTGCCGGACCTTGTTCACTGCAGTAAGACTGTGGGCGCAAGGATACCGCACTGAGTTTTGTCCGTGCCCCTTCACCAACACCCGCAGCCCGGGAGGGCAAGCGACCATGTGCACGACGTCGATGCACGCGCCTTACAGACAGATTCCAACACTTGCAGAAGACTCCATTTCAGATTTATTTGAATCACATTTACAGGTATTTCCAGCAATAAACAACAAACTGACACAGGTTTATATTATCCATCAGGCATATTTAACTCCTATAAAACTATATAGAATGGGAAGAGCTACATCAACAGTATGTCCACGATGCGGTGAGCTGGGAGTTTTGTCCGTGCCCCTTCACCAAAACCCGCAGCCCGGGAGGGCAAACGACCGTGTGCACGACGTCGATGCACGCGCCTTACAGTACCCCTCCCCTGAGGGCCCCCCTCCTCCTCCAAAAGGCCGCAATAAGATCTGGCGCATTAAGATTACTTTCTGGCTCCCAAGAACGTTCTTCAGGCCCAAACCCAACCCAGTCTACTAAATAGGACGTGGTACCTCGTATGGTCCTAGAGTCAAGAATCTCCCGTACCTCATACTCAGCCTCAACAGCTTCAGTCTCCTCTTGTACCGGAGGAGAGAATCTATTGAGTCGTACCGGTTTTAGAAGCGACACATGGAAAGAATTCACGATTCTCCAGGACCGAGGCAACTTAACACATAAGTGACAGGGTTGATTCGACGCAGGACCCGAAAAGGACCAAGGTAGCGAGGTGCGAACTTCAGAGAGGCCACACGAAGCCGGATAAATCTAGAAGATAACCAAACCAGATCTCCAGGCTCAAACTCAGGACCACTAGAACGTCTACGGTCAGCTTGATGTTTCATCTTAGCTTTAGCAGCTGTCAAAGATGACTGAGTTTGTTGCCATACCTCTTGTAGATGAGAAGCGAAGTCCGCTACGGCGGGCACCTCCGCTCTGATGGCCATTGGTAAAGGAAGGCGAGGGTGTTGCCCATTCTGAACAAAAAAGGGGGTCTTACCAGTCGCATCGGAAACAGAGTTATTAGCGGCAAACTCTGCCCACGCCAATAGTTCAGACCAATTGTCATGTCTTGCCGAAACGAAATGACGAAGATAGATCTGAAGAGACTGATTCACTCTTTCCGCCAAGCCATTGGTCTGGGGATGAAAGGCCGAAGAGAGATCTACTTCAACTCCCAGCAAATGACACAATTCCCTCCAGAACCTGGCAGCGAACTGAGGACCTCTGTCCGATACAATCCGTCGAGGCAGACCATGCAGATGAAAAACATGGCGAAAAAACAGTTCTGCCAGACGTGGAGCGGAGGGCACCTCAGGTAGGATGACAAAATGGCATGCATGAGAAAACAGATCTGTCACTACCCAGATCACAGTATTTCCCTCAGAACGGGGAAGCCCTGTCAGGAAGTCCATAGCTACAGATGTAGCAGGGCCTGCGCTCACACTGTAATCGCGTGAGCGCAGAGCGATATCGTACTTCAGTAAGCAGTAAGAGGGGAAAAAAATATTCAAGATGTAATGTGCTGTTTTGACCAGCAGATGGTGCATGGAACCATTGTATTGTATGGTTCATTGTAATTGCAAGTCTTCTTCCGTTCCGTGGGCCAAGGAGCTTCTAATAGGTCAGTGCCAGCCACAGGAAGCTGATTGATTGGACTTCCAGAGAGGCTGATTGGCTGATAAGAGAGGCCAGGAGAACAGGAGCTGTGAGTATTGTGAGATTTTACTTTTTAAGCCATGTTGCCCCGTTTATTTATTTATTCATTTATTTGTTTATTTTTCCTCCACCTGAGCCACTTATTTATTTTTCAAACGCTGCACACCACTGTACCACTTGTGTAAAGATACTAGGAGTAGTAGTTGGAGGGTTAACCCTCTGTGACCCTTAGGCTGACTCAGCAGCTGCTTACAATCTGCAGCACGTTCGGGCTGCCAGTTAATGATTATCCCTCCTGGCAGTGAATAGACACTGGGCTGGGGTATGTGGCAGCTGGAGGGTCCAGGGAGGGAAAACAATGGGGGGGGGGCAGAGTGTGATGGAGCACTGTTATATCTGGAAAATCCATCCAGGAAGGGTGGCTGTGGCCATCTTGGCTGAGGGCAGAGAAAATATGAAACATCTTTAGCATATTATGCACGGCCCCAGCATGATACTAGTTTATAATAAGCTCCCCCCACCTCCCCCTTCAGTCCAGTGGTGCAGTACACAAGTGCCTCTGATACTGGCTGCATTAATCTCACAGCTCCTGTTCTCCTGGCCTCTCTTATCAGCCAATCAGCCTCTCTGGAAGTCCTATCAATCAGCCTCCTGTCGCTGGCACTGACCTATTAGAAGCTGCTTGGCCCACGAAACGGAAGAAGACTTGCAAATACAATGAACCATGCAATACAATGGTTCCATGCGCCATCTGCTGGTCAGAACAGCACATTACACCCTGAAATCTTCTTACAAGCTTATGAACTCGCGATTCGTTACTAACGAATCGCAAATTCTGTGACTCCAAAGACTGCTACATCTGTATGTCCTGCCAAGGACTCTCTGGGACTTGCAAAGGCATTAATAACCCCGATGGTTTCTGACGGGAAGGTTTGTTACGGGCACATGTGGTACACCCCTGAGTGAATGCACGTACATCCCGACCGAGACCTGGCCACCAGTAGTATCGTGAAATGAGTTCCACTGTTCTTTTGGGACCGGCCAGCCGAGAAGTATGCCCCCAGGAGAGAATCTCCTGTCTGCGAGAATCTGGCACATAAGTCTTGCCAGGAGGCAACTGACGCAGATCAATTGGGTTTAGAGGCAACAACTTCTCAGGTGGAATCATAGCACGTAATTCCAGTTCAGTTCCGTGGGCATCGAAAGAGCGGGACAAAGCATCCGCCCTTACATTCTTGTCCCCGTTAACAAAGTGTAGAACAAAGTTGAAACGGGAAAAGAAGAGTGCCCACCTCGCCTGCCTAGAATTTAGCCTTTGCGTAGATTGTAGATATAACAGATTCTTATGATCAGTGAAAATCTGGACTGGGAATAGGGCCCCTTCAAGAAGATGTCTCCATTCTTCTAGGGCCAGTTTAATCGCTAATAGCTCACAATCCCCAATACTATAATTTCGCTCTGCAGGATTGAAAGCTTTGGAAAAGAATCCGCAAGACAATTTTGTCCCCTTGCCATCTTTCTGGTACAGAAAGGCTCCAGTCCCCACAGAAGATGCGTCTACCTCTACAAAGAAGGGACGCTGGGGATCGGGGAGGTGAATCACCATTGCAGATGAGAAAGCCTCTTTAAGGGCAGAGAAAGCGCGCTCCACCTCCGGCGTCCATTTCCGGGGGTTAGCGCCCTTTCGTGTCAGGGCCGTGAGAGGGGACACTAAAGACGAGAAGTGAGGTATAAAACATCTGTAGTAGTTAGCGAAACCAAGAAACCTCTGCACCGCCTTCAAAGACTGTTGCTTTGGCCAAGACATATGGATCTGAACTTGTCCGGATCCATCTGGAGTCCCTGTCCAGATACAATGTATCCGAGAAATGGTAACTGAGTTTTTTCAAATTCACATTTCTCAAGTTTTGGATAGAGGTGGTTACGTTGGAGACGACGCAATACCTCCTTTACCATGCGTCTATGAGAAGACAAATCAGCGGAAAATATAAGAATGTCATCCAGATACACTACCATGTCAGTGGTCAAGAGATCTGTAAAGATGTAGTTGAGGAAGTCCTGAAACACTGCTGGAGCGTTACAAAGTCCGAATGGCATTACCAAATATTCGTAATGACCGTCTCTGGTGTTGAATGCGGTCTTCCACTCATCTCCTTTCCGAATTCGGATCAAATTGTACGCTCCACACAGGTCTAATTTAGTGAAGACTGTAGCACCTTGAAAGCGATCGAACAATTCGGAGATGAGTGGAAGAGGGTACCTGTTTTTAACTGTGATGTCATTCAATCCCCTATAATCTATGCATGGACGTAAAGTCCCGTCCTTTTTGACCACAAAAAAGAAGCCTGGCCCTGCAGGAGAATTAGATTTTCGGATGAATCCCTTCTCGAGGTTCTCCTTGATATAAGCTGACATGGTCTCAGTTTCGGGTAATGAAAGAGGGTACCACGGGGGGGCGTAGCCCCCGGAAACAGCTCAATGGGGCTGTCATATGAGCGATGTTCAGGTAAAGTGTCCGCTCCTACACTTTATTGAGGAGGTAACCCCTGAAGCTCTGCCGCGATGGGCAGGAACTTCACAGGAGTCACTCTAGTCATACATTTAGTTAGACAGTGTGCACCCCACTCTTTGACCTCGCCAGAAGTCCAGTCCAGTATAGGGGCATGAAACCTCAGCCACGGAAGACCAAGAAGAATGGGATCCATGGACTGAGGTAAGACCAGGAGCAATAAAGTCTCCCTATGTAAAGCTCCTACCTGGAGCACTATAGGGACTGTCTCATGTGTAATACAAGTGTCTAACTTAGAGCCATCCACCACAGATATACTTATACTGGAAGAGAGTGGTTTGGTCGGAATTCCGAGTTTCTGGGTCAATTTAAGGGAAATAAAATTGCCCGAAGCTCCGGAATCAATGAAGGCCCTGGAGGGTATGGTCCTACCATTAACCTCGATTAGAACAGAAAATGTACATTTTGTGGAGGTTTGTGCGATTCCACCTACAGAGGTACCTCCAACAGTCTCTAGGTATGCCCCTTTCCCGACTTTTGAGGACATTGGGGAGCATAGTAGCCTTGTCCCTACAAAAATGACAGGTCACTTCACGTCTATGAGGACAGACTCTGTCTACCTCCATCAGTTCCCCTCGGGGAATTACGGGCTGAGAGAAGGCGGGAGTGAGTTGAATTCGCCTTCTCACCTGCACTTGTTCATGGCGGCGTTCAGACAGACGACGATCGATCCTAGTAGCTAGGTCGATAAAACCACTGAGAGTGTTAGGCCTCTCTCTACCAGCTAACTCGTCCTTAAACAGAAGGGCTTAGACCTGCTTCGAAGATAGTGAGTAGCGGAGCATCCGGCCACGCGAGCTCTGAAGCCAAGGTCCGGAATCGGATTGCAAACTGAGCAACCAACTCCGTTCCCTGGCGTAATCCCAGTAAACTGGAAACCGGCAATGAGCTGCAGGTCTGGACCCTGAAATACTTCCCTGAAAACTGGAGAGGAAGTGGGGTAAGGAGGTGACGCAAGCATCTACCCTTTCCCATAGTGGGGTCGCCCAAGCCAGCGCCTGCCCTGATAGCAGAGAGATAATGAACGCCACCGTTGGTCTGGTCGTCCAAGAAGCTCTCCGGATTTAACTGGAACTGGATTTTGGCATTGGCTTAGGAAACCTCTACACTCCTCCTGTTTACCACTAAAATCATGCGGGAAGGGGTAATTTAGGCGGTCGGTGGGTTGAAACAGAAACCTGGGCGTCAGCGGAGGACAACAGTAGTATTAGCCGCGATTGCGGCGTGCTGCTCCAAAGCCTGCAAACCGACCGTCCAGTGTGGGAAAAGAAAATCTGCATTATGCCCGAAAGGCGGCAGCCCGTTGCTCCATTTCCTGCATGCTCTGTTCCCACTGCTTTACATACGCCTGCATGGATGGATGGAAGTAATCGGGTTCGACATTGCGCCGGCGGATCCCTGGCTGGTGCCTACTGTTAGGCCACTGAGGCACAAATAAAATAATTAAGTCACTGGGGATCACTGGACCCCAACCCTGGGCAGCTGGACAATAACGACCGCTATGAAGGGCGAAATAATACAGAAGGCAAACACAAATAATAAGTAACAGTTCACACCAACACGTGCTGCGCAACTGCGCTTAGGACTGGAGCCAGAACTTTGGCTACACAGACCTCCAGATGGGCGATGCCCACCATGAACCCGTGCTCCAGGAGGGGGCTACGGCATGGCCGCAAGCGTGGCCTTCAAACACTCAGAGTGATACACACCACACGAAAAGACAGACAGTGAAGCAGGTACGTGGGACCATGCACCAGTGCAAGAAAGCACTCAAACACTCAATACACCATTCAGTGTCAGATAGCAAATGGACCAGACCATATAGCAGTCACACATGAACAACAAGTCATCGGCCCTGCCCCAGCAGAAGCTCAG
>ONZH01015514.1:0-15359 GCA_900303285.1 Rhinella marina | reverse complement strand
TTGCAGAAACACCCCATATGTGGTTGTAAACTGCTCTGTGACCGGCAGTAATGAGAGGGAGGGAGGAGGTACAAGCATTTGTGATGGCTTTAACAGCTTGTCAGAGTGATCAAAAGCCTGGAGGCCAGGAAAAAGAGTCTCAGGTTAAAGCTCCATGTTCTTGGCTGTCAGGAGGCAGCTGAGTCATGGAGCTTCTATGTACAGGTGCTGCACACAGGACACAAAGCTCAAGGATGTTTTAAAACGTCCATTCAGAGATAGAGATCCACTACCAGGACGTTTATAGTCAATGGGCAGACTGGAAGTGGTTAAAGAACCTCCAGACTTGCGAACATCTAGGCCTCAGCACGGGAGCTTCACTCTGTGAAACAGTTGCTGATCTACTTGCTCTGGCCCTGCTTCTCCCTCTGGCCACCCCACTGCCTCCTCCATCCAGTTCTGGTGCTGCACTTGCCTCCCCCTCAGAAGCACTGTCTTGACTAGGCTTACCAACCCAGCTCAGGTGAGTCACCTCATAATCCACGAGCTCTTCCCCCAATTCCTCACTCTGCTCCCCCCTCGGACTTACTGCCCTGACAACAACGTCACTGTCTGACAACCGTGTCTCATCATCATCATCTGACACCTCTTGACACACTACTTGCACTGAGTCCACACTCTCATCACCCAGAGACTGCGAAAGTTTGAAATTTTGGGCATCGGGACAGAGCAACTGCTCAGGTTGCTGCTGAGCAGTGGTTTGTGACTCTGGGTAGGGTCCTGAAAAGAGTTCCTGGGAGTATGCCGGATCTGAATCCATATTTTCCATGGGGGGGCCAGGCTGGGGGGAAGGAGGCTGAGCTGGAGGAGCCAGAGGTCTACTCCCTTGGCTAGCGTGGGTGGACTGCGTGGAAGACTGGGTGGTGGATAAATTACTGGACACATTATCCGCTATCCACATCATCACCTGTTCGCACTGTTGTAGTGCTGTACCACGTGACCCTGTAAGTTGCGAGATGAAGCTAGGGAGCGAACCTTTGCGGCGTTCCACTGCTCCCTCATCAGCAGGTACTGTGTTACCCTGCCCAGGACCACGGTCTCTGCCCCCCTACATCCCTTGGACGCCCACGTCCTCGACTCTTAGCCCTTGGGTTCAACATTTTGTGTGTTCACTAAACTGTAGAATTAATATCTGAGGCCAAAACCGTTTTCAGTAGACTGTAGAATTACCATCTGAGGCCAAAAACGTATTCTCTATACTGTGGCTAGTGTACCGCACACCACACAATTTTTCACTGGACTGTAGTATATATAATAATAATAATAATAATAATAATAATAATAATAAAAAAATTTTCACTGGACTGTATTAAATGGATCTGAGAGAATACACATATTCTCTAGACTGCGGCTAATGAACCGCACACCACACAGTTGTTCAATGGATTGTAGTATATGTATCTGAGAGAAAAAACGTATTCTCTAGACTGCTGCTAATGTACCGCACACCACTCAATTTTTCACTGGACTGTAGTATATATAACTGAGAGAAAAAACGTATTCTCTAGACTGTGGCTAGTGTACCGCACACCACACAATTTTTCACTGGACTGTATTAAATGGATCTGAGAGAAAACACATATTCTCTAGACTGCGGCTAATGAACCGCACACCACACAGTTGTTCAATGGATTGTAGTATATGTATCTGAGAGAAAAAATGTATTCTCTAGACTGCTGCTAATGTACCGCACACCACTCAATTTTTCACTGGACTGTAGTATATATAACTGAGAGAAAAAACGTATTCTCTAGACTGTGGCTAGTGTACCGCACAACACACAATTTTTCACTGGACAGTAGTCACCGCCATGCTGTGTCAGGCTAAATTTTTGGGTGGTTCAGCTGCTATCTTAGTCTAACCAAGCCACTCTGGGGTTCACCGCCATGCTGTAAACTGCAATCTCAGTCTTAACAAGTCATCCTGGGGTTCACCCCATGCTGTAAACTGCAATCTCAGTCAAACTTTGTAATTTAGGGGTTCACCACCAAGGTGTGCTAGACTACAATTTTAGCGGGTTCACCTGCAATCTCAGTCACAGACTGTCATTCAGGGGTGCACCACCATGCTTTTTTAAACCATTTGTTTCTGAGGGTCACCTCCAGGCTCTCACCCACTATTTTTTGGAGGCTCGCCACTACACTGTTGGCCAAAATTGTCTTAAGGGTCACTGGCGGCCTCTCCCCCACAACTTCAAGGAGGGTTACTACCAGGCCCTGGCACACAAACATTGTCTTGAGGGGCACTAAAAGGCTCTGCAACCACCCACCTGTGGAGACTAATAGGTGGGTGCAGTGTGCGTCTTAGCCCGTCTGGAATTTGGAAAGCTGGGCACTGTGCTTGGAGGTCTTTGTGTCTGCCGTGGACAGGGTGGGTGGGTGGTGGGTCCGTGTTTTCCCGTCTGGGATGGGGAGAGCTGGGCACTGTGCTGGGAGAAATTTGTGTACGCTGTGGACTACTGGGTAGGTGCGGGGAGGGAGACGCTTATTCCTGTGTCCTGGGGCGGGGGATAGGACAGCAGTGCCAGCATGGGCAGTGGTGTCACCCGCAGGCGGTGATGGACCTTCGTTGCACCTAGTTGGGTGCTTTACTAACATGTGATGGGCATGTGACTTGCCCATCTTGGTCTGGGTCAGCACAATTGTCTTGAGGGTAACCACCAGGCTTTTGCCCAGAATTTTGCATAATGGTACGATTAGGCAGCATCAGAGGCATCCATGTATGCTGCCCCTGCTGTTTCCTGTCCATTTCTGTGGTGTTTCCATCATTTTCTGAGGTTTCCAGGTTTTCACGCAACCTTCCCTGTGCAGAGCTTTGGTCCCCTGCAAAAAATGCTCGAGTCTCCCATTGACTTCAATGGGGTTCCGTTATTCGAAGTGAGCACCCGAGCATCCGGAAAAATTTGACTCGAATAACGAGCACCCGAGCATTTTAGTGCTCGCTCATCTCTAATACCTAACAAAAAAGTGTGAAAAAAAACTGAAAATATGTCTTATATTCTAGGTTCTTCAAAGTAGCCACCTTTTGCTTTGATTACTGCTTTGCACACTCTTGGCATTATCTTGATGAGCTTCAAGAGGTAGTCACCTGAAATGGTTTTCACTTCACAGGTGTGCCCTGTCAGGTTTAATAAGTGGGATTTCTTGCCTTATAAATGGGATTGGGACCATGAGTTCTGTTGGGCAGAAGTCAGGTGGATACACAGCTGATAGTCCTACTGAATAGACTGTTAGAATTTGTATTATGGCAAGAAAAAAGCAGCTAAGTAAAGAAAAACGAGTGGCCATCACTACTTTATGAAATGAAGGTCAGTCAGTCCGAAAAATTGGAAAAACTTTGAAAGTGTCCCCAAGAGGATAAGTTCATCCGAGTCACCAGCCTCAGAAATCGCAGGTTAACAGCAACTCAGATTAGAGACCAGGTCAATGCCACACAGAGTTCTAGCAGCAGACACATCTCTACAACAACTGTTAAGAGGAGACTGTGTGCAGCAGGCCTTCATGGTAAAATAGCTGCTAGGAAACCACTGCTAAGGACAGACAACAAGCAGAAGAGACTTGTTTGGGCTAAAGAACACAAGGAATGGACATTAGACCAGTGTAAATCTGTGCTTTGGTCTGATGAGTCCAAATTTGAGATCTTTGGTTCCAACCACCTTGTCTTTGTGTGACGCAAAAAAGGTGAACGGATGGACTCTACATGCCTGGTTCCCACCGTGAAGCATGGAGGAGGAGGTGTGATGGTGTGGGGGTGCTTTGCTGGTGACACTGTTGGGGATTTATTAAAAATTGAAGGCATAATGAACCAGCATGGCTACCACAGCATCTTGCAGCGGCATGCTATTCCATCCGGTTTGCGTTTAGTTGGACCATCATTTATTTATCAACAGGACAATGACCCCAAACACACCTCCAGGCTGTGTAAGGGCTATTTGACCAAGAAGGAGAGTGATGGGGTGCTACGCCAGATGACCTGGCCTCCACAGTCACCAGACCTGAACCCAATCGAGATGGTTTGGGGTGAGCTGGACCGCAGAGTGAAGGCAAAAGGGCCAACAAGTGCTAAGCATCTCTGGGAACTCCTTCAAGACTGTTGGAATACCCTTTCAGGTGACTACCTCTTGAAGCTCATCAAGATAATGCCAAGAGTGTGCAAAGCAGTAATCAAAGCAAAAGGTGGTTACTTTGAAGAACCTAGAATATAAGACATATTTTCAGTTGTTTCACACTTTTTGTTAAGTATATAATTCCACATGTGTTAATTTATAGTTTTGATGCCTTCAGTTTGAATCTACAATTTTCATAGTCATGAAAATACAGAAAACTCTTTGAATGAGAAGGTGTGTCCAAACTTTTGGTCTGTAATGTGTATATATATATATATATATATATATATATATATATAGAGAGAGAGAGAGAGAGATAGAGAGAGATAGAGAGAGAGAGAGACATGCAAAAGTTTAGGGCACCCCTTGTCAAAATTTTTACGGTGAACAGTAAAGCCAGTTGATGTCCAAAAGGCATAAAGAAGATACATTATCTTTGTATTTTAAGCAGAAGTAATTTTTATTTTCATGTTTTAATTTTTCAAAATAAGAAAAAGGATAAAGAGCCTGTAGCAAAACTTTAGACAATCTAGTAGCATCCTGCACCGTCTTCCATGCACTGCTCTTCTGAGGTCTAACCACATGTTCAGATCAGTGGATTGTGAGAGCCATGGTAAAACCTTCAGCTTGCGTCTTGTGAAGTAGTCTATTGTGGATTATTTGAGGTGTGGTTAGGATCATTATCCATTTCTAGAATCTATCCTCTTTTCAACTTCAGTTTTTTTTTTTACAGTTAGTGTTATGTTTGCTCCCAGGATTTGCTGGAATGTCATTAAATCCGCGAAAAGCTCCCCATGCCATTGGCTGCAACACAACCCCAAAGCATGATTGTTTCACCCCCCATTCATAATGGTTGGAGAAGTGTTCTTTTCATGAAATTATATGCCCTTTGTGCTCCAAACATACCTCTGCTTTCTGAGTTCTATTTTAACCTCATTGGTCCACAGAACGTGTTTCCAAACTGCATCAGGCTTGTTTAGATGTTCTTTTGCAAACCTCTGACTAGAGATGAGCGAACCACTCAAGATTCAGTTTGGTTCAGGTTTGCCATAGTTTAGAAAGTTTGTTTCGGACCTAATTGATTCTGGACAAACCATAGTTGCTATAATTGCCCTGAAAATTGGCAGATAACATGTTATCTATTTTCATTTACATTTTGTTAATTTTTCTTCCCTCCCCAAGATCTTGAATGCAATGACAGCAAAAGTAAATGATGTCTGAGTAACACTGCCCTACAAAGCTGTGGGTAAACACATGATGACATGAAACATACAAGGCTGTCTATGGTTAGATGAAGTAATAGTAGTATTAGTGGTAGCAGTGACAGATAGGTTGCTTTAATAGCAGTGGCAGTAGGGGATCAGAAGTGAGGAACAGCAGCAGCTGAGGCAGTAGCAGCAGCCATATTGTACATGTTGGCAGGCAGTAAGGAATGTAATGGAAGATGATGTTCGACAGGCCGCAGCAGTGGCATGATGTAATGGTGGCATGATGGAGGCAGCAGCCGCCGTACAGAACATGATGGTTGGCAGGTCACAGCAGTGGCATGATGTTGGTGGTGGCATAATGGAAGCAGAAGGAGAAACCATACTGAATATGGTGGCTGGCAGGCCGCAGAAATGGCATGATGGAGGCCGGCATGCAAGTAGCAACAGTTGCAAGATGAGGAAATCAGCTGGGCCAGATCTTTTCATCACCTTTAGCCAGAGGAGTGTGAAAATCCCCTGAATCCAGGCTTCGTTTATTTTGACTTTATTTTAAAAGTGATGTTTTGGAAACCGGCGGAGGACAGCTTGGAATGTTTGGGTGTCTCCAAATAACAACTGCTATAGGTGTCCATCATGGAGTGCAGCTTTCCACACAGCAAGAATCACAAGGCGTGGTGAGCATTCTCCACCAAGTGAGAGTACAAAGCACTTTTACAGTGGGACTGCAACGGGGGCACCACCAGCAATGTGGCCAGATGGGGCTTCAGCTTGTAGACATGCTAATTCATGGCGGAAAAAAGATTTTGCATGGCCAAACATTTCATTATAGATGACTCACGATGCAGCCGAGGACAAAGAGGCATCTTAGCTGGAGAAGAAGAAGGTGATGATGATGACAAAGATTCTAGGTATGCAGGTTGGCTGTCACAAAGAGGACTAGGAGAAGGAGGACAGACTTTTTCTGTTTAGGAATTCTGGCCAGTTGTATTTCCCCAAAGGATCTGATAATACAGCCTCATGTAGTGCAATAGGGCTATGGTAACTATGATTGTATTTGGAATGCTATGGTTTATTTTAGATCTTGCACACTGTTGTCGTTTTGTGTGCCCACCTGATGGAGAAAAAGTGCCATATGGGAGTTGTAAGCACAGAGCAACAGGTAGCCAAGCTGGGCTTAGTTCTGGCACATTTTGGGCCTATCCCACCCAGAGTGTCAGCGGCATCACCAGATCCTGAAGCAGACCTGGCCCTGGCTTTTCTTTGGTAGGTACATGGTCTCTGATCTTTATTGCTGCCACTGCCGCCACCGCCCTTCACCACTGATGTTGTGTCCTTCTCAGGACCCTGGTATGACTCCCAGGTCTTGACCAACCCACAATTGTCTTAGGAGTCCTTACCTTTCCTGACGTTTTTATCAGACTGTGAGATATTATGGTGGGATCCTAGGCCCCTCTCCCCTGCTCTGCATTTTCCTAGACTGCCACTGCCATGGATACAGGTGTCACTAGTACTACGACCATCAACACAGCTATGCATGGGTTTCCCAGCCTCCTCCCCAACCACCTCCTCAGGGCAGCCCAAATTGTGAGGGTTCTCACACAAGTCATCAACATGGAAACTCTCTTGACTACCTGCCTTAGGGTCTGGTTTTCTTGCTGCTTGTGATGAACCGCACCTGCAGCCCCTCCTGGCACGCGCTTACGCGTGGATTATGCAGTACGGTTCAGTCTTTGCCTACAAACACATGACATTCCACGTCCCCTCGGGGTGTGTAAGGTTACGTATGGCACAGTTTTTCACAGATGCCTGCTGTCCATGCAGGCACAGGCAGGCACAGAAAGGGAGAGAGGGTAGCCCACGCGATCCCTGAGTGGCGCTACGCTCACTCACAATCCTGTCCAGCTAAGAGACCCTTTTCGCTATCACCAGCGAAACTGAGTCTATTAGCCCAGTAGTACTGCCACCAGCTCTCGTTTGATATAACTCCGGTCCGTTAATGGATTATATCGGGTGAGCAGCCAACCCAGGTAGCATACACAATATTACCAAGAACACGGACGTGGGGATTCGTGATTGAGATACAAGAATAGCATAAGATTAAATTAGATATTTAATTGCCTTAGGGCTCACAAGATATAACTATATACACAGAAGATGGATACAATGGTCAGATATCCAAATACAAGTGGTATGGTACAACAAAATTGAACGGAACAATAGTCCAGAGAGATGGATAGTCCGTTAAGATGATTTCTGGGTTGAGGTAAGGCCTGGCTGTAACCACATGGATTGCAGTGATGTCAGCAGCTTGTCCAAGGTCTCTCCAAACACCAATGCTCCAAGTGACCCCCCCTCCAGAGAAAGACAATGGCCTCTGTTCTCTGGGGCCTTTTATCCTGCAGCTGGCCATCCCTCTCCTCCCCCGGGAGGAGTCAACCCCCCAGTTCTGGTAGCAAAAAAGCTCCACAAAACCAATATGGCCCATAGCTCCAGACCGGGAGGTCACAGGGAAAGGATTCTGGTACCAACTGACCCGCCTGAGTTCTGGCTACAGGTGGAGACCAAACACGACACACTTATCAGGTTTCTGCTTGGAGATCTCCGTATCTCTGCTTCCTGACATGTGATCGCTAACTTATGGACATGTACCTGTTCCTCTCTGTCCCCGTCTCATGAATATATGATTGGCTTATGCTTGTGATAAACAGCCAGTCCATAATTCTTTATTAATTCCTGGCTCCAATATGTCTGGAAAGTAGGTATCATATCTAACAAGCTGAAAGCCGCCTGCTGAGGGTTCTTCCTATGGAAAGGACTTTGGTTCCGGAATGGCTGGGAGAGGTGTGAATCGTATACAAGGGACCTGCTTTGAAGGCAGGACCCCCTGCGGTGTTTACTCCATCTGCTAGGTGCAAGCAGATGGCTGTGATTAAGTCATGTCTAGCATGGATCATGATTCCTATGATTAAATCATGGCAAAAACCTGGATCATGATTCCTTATTCCTCACACTGCTTCTTTGGAAAAAGGAAGCCACCTGTCAGCACAGTAGGCAGGAAACATGCACACAGTGAGCCCTGACTGGAACCCAACCCACTTTCCCTGCCTACTTGCAGTGCATGCCCTAAGTGACAAGACCACAACAAGTCAATGTTCTCTGTTCTGCTAAGTGCAAGACAGACAGACACAAAAATGCAAACACACAGAGAAGGGTCGTATGGAAATAGATCAAAACCGGGATGACAATACACTAAAAAAAATCAGAGGACAGAGGGTATTCAAAATAGCCAACCAAAGTCAGAACCAGATGTGTATCACAGTACAAAATCACAAGACAGAGGAAGGTCAGAGGTAAGCCAAGGTCAATGTACAAACAATCCAAAACATTCACAGACAGAACCAGGAGCACAGCAAGGGAGTAAACCTATAACTGGAAAGGGTGAATTTCCAGCAAGACATTTAAATAGCGCACCAAGTCCCAGGATCAGAACCTGATAGGTCCATGCTCCATTAGTCAGGCACAGTACACAGGAACAGAACAGCTGAATAATCAAGCACTGCTAGTTTTCCTCCAGCACATGCCTGCTGTGGAGAGAAACAGAGCATTTCATCCTTTTGCTAAGGATTCTGTTGCATCATCATGGTGCTTGGCTTCCTAGCTTACCTCTCTTGCTGCTGAAGCCCAGATAGGTAAGTTGTTGACAGCACCCCACTAGGAAGGGGCAGTGAAGACTGAGAGGGCTACACTGAAGGTCCTTCTCTGGTTTGGAATATAATCTACTGTGTTGGAATATAATCAACAATCCTGAGGATAGGTCAACAATAGTAAAAGCCTGGACAACCCCTTTAAACCTCATCTGCCACTTCTCTGCCTAAGCCTCCAATCTATCCAGATCCAACTGTAGCAGTATACTGTCCTCTTCCATGTTAATTACTTTACAAAGTTTAGTGTCATCTGCAAAAATTTATATTTTACTGTGCAAGCCTTCTACAAGATCATTAATAAAAATAGGGAATAGGGCACAATGGAGGATACTTATATGTCCTAAGCTCTTGATTTGAAAAATTGTCTTTCATTGAGGAGATACCCAGATAGGGTTTTAGACGAGGTAATGGAGCGAGCATCAAAATTATCTTGTAGAGATTTATTGTATAAACCATATGAGAAAAAAGGTGACAAAAAGAGGTTTGCTTTCTCCTTTAGATATAGCCCGATGGCAGAAACAATCTGAAAAGCTATTTGTATAGCTATATACAATAACTTAAGATATTCTTAAGAAAGACAGTAGTCTTAATGAGTCGTCTAAAACTAAGCCCCTTATAGCTTTTAGAAGAAGCCATACTCTAAGGGATAAACTAGTAAGGTGTTGCAGAAGAGAAGCCGGATTTTGCACCCATAGGTAATAGAAGGTGCGGTAATTGCTCCTTTTGTCATCTTAACCCCCAATGAAAGAATTTACAGTTTGGGGTATTAACCATAGAGTCAATAACCTTATAACGTGTTAAAGTAAATACATGGTATATTTGATTATGGGCCGTTGTGGCCAATTTTACATAGGAAAGACGATCAGAAGCCTGTATGAGAGAGTTAGGGAACATAAAAACTCTATCTCCTCATGAAAAGGCTGTCCACGTTTGATAGCACACGTGGGGGAGACTCATGGAGGTAACGTGAATGTCTTAACCTTTTCAGGTACTGAATTAGTCCCACAGTTACCGCAAGGGGGAGATAGGCACCGGTCTCTCCTATGTAAAGAAGCCAGGTAGATTATTCGGTCAGGAGCGATGGGCCCTTTAGGCCTGAATGATAAAAATTATATGAGTGTGTTCATATAATTGTGTTCTTGTTTGTATATTTGTTTTTACACTATCAGTTTCCAGTGGCGTTGAGGGTTGCTATGACACCACAGAATGACAATATAAATAATGACACGAAAGTTTGCATAATGATGTAGCGGCCTGAGGAAGCGCAGACGCGCGAACCGGCCATTGCCTTTCTGCATCTCTGTGTGTGTGCTGTTTGTCTGCCCCGATTTTCCTATATGTGGATTCCTTTTGTATTCTGGATTTATTCAAAGTAAAGGATTACATCAAGCAAGTTGGTGAGTGCCGCTTGTTTTTTTCTGGATCTACTTGTGAAATGGAATAGGGCACAACACTTACCCCTGTGGTACCCCACTAGTGATGGTGACCCATTTGGATCCAATTGGGACCCAATTGGTGACCTGATTGGAATATATACTGGTAATAAGCACCCTTTGTTTTCTATCACTAAGCCAGTTACTTACCCACATACACACATTTTACCCTAGTCCAAGCATTCATTTTATGTACTAACCCTTTATGTGGCGCTGTATGAAATGCTTTGGAGAAGTCAAGATATATGACATCCATTAACTCGCCACAGTAAAGTCTAGTTTACTTCCTCATAGACTGATTAAATTAGTTTGACAGGACTGATTCCAACCATGTGGATATTAATTAAACAAAAATGGATGATTTAGGCCTGACCCTTAATATCACATTATCACTCACAGGTAGTTTGTTGCCCTACCCTGTGTATTGGTGTACTAATCACCTATATGCTGGTTTAATTAAAATTGAACAATTAAAAAAAGTAATAATAAATTCCAACCATGTGGATATTAACCACTTCCCGTCCGCCCGTTGACTATAAACGTCCGGGAAGTGGTTATCTATCTCTGAATGGACATTTCTGAACGTCCATTCAGAGATAGCAGCTGCACGCTAATCGTGTAGCTGCTGTCAGTGACAGCAGGGTACCCCACAGAGAAGGCAGGGACCGTTCCCAGGGGTCCCTGCCTTCTAGATCGCTATATACACGTGATCGCCGGGGCCGGGAGAGTGCAGGAGCTGCCGGGTCTCTCATAGATCCGCCCTGCACTGAGGCTGTACAGCATAGTATTATGCTGTACAGCCTCTCTGGGTATGTATTTCCCCTGTAACTGGGGCTACTATCTCAGCCCCAGTTACAGGAGAAATCAAGTGTAAAAATAAATAAATAAATGAAGTTAAATGTCCCCCTGAGGTTTTGTATGACCTTATGGGGGAAGCAAAGTGTAAAAAAAATCAATAAAAAAAATAGAGTATTATAAAAAAAATCACATATATATATATAAAAAAAATAATTTGCCCCCAAATATTTCATTTAAAAAAGTTACAAATAAAAATAAATAAATAAGATAGACATATTTGGTATCACCGCGTCCGAAACCACTGGCTATATAAAAATATCACATGATCTACCCCATCAAGTGAACTGCGTAAAAAAAATCTAATAAAAATTATACCAAAACAGCTTTTTTTGTCACATCACCTACCAAAAAACATAATATCAAACAATCAAAAAGTCGTATGCATCCCAAAATGGTAGCAATAAAAACGTCACCTCATCCCGCAAAAAATGAGCCCCCACACAAGATTATAGCCCGAAAAATGAAAAAAAAAAATGGCTCTTAAAAAATTGCAACACAAAAACATGATTTTTCTTCTAAAAATGCTCTTATTGTGTAAAACGTAAAAAAAAAAAAAAAATAGACATATTTGGTATTGTTGCGTCCATAACAACTGGCTCTACAAAAATATCACATGATCTACCCCATCAAGTGAACGGTGTTAAAAAAAATATATATATAGAAAAATGCCCCTAAACTGCTTTTTTTTTTTTTTTAGTTAACCTCCCAAAAATTAGATTAAAAAGTGATCAGAAAGCCGGATGTACCCCAAAATGGTGCCAATAAAAAGCACAGCTTGTCCCACAAAAAATAAGACCTCACGCAGCTCAGTACACAAAAAAATTAAAAAGTTATTTCACTCCTACAAACCATGACAAAAAATTCCATGTTAGAAAATGCAGATGCTGCTCCTCCCCTTCTGAGCCCAGGCGTATCCCCAAATAACAGTTTACGACCACATGTGGGTTGTTTCTGAAAACTGCAGAATCGGGGTAATAAATATTGAGTTTTGTTTTGTTGTTAACCCTTGATGTGTTACAGGAAAAAATGATTAAAATGGAAAATCTGAAAAAAAAGTGAAATTTTAAAATTTCACATCTATTTTGCTTTAATTCCTGTGGAATACTTACAGGGTTAACAATAGAGATAAGCGAGCACTAAAATGCTCGGGTGCTCGTTATTCGCGACAAACTTTTCCCGATGCTCGTGTGCTCGTTTCGAATAACGAACCCCATTGAAGTCAATGGGAGACTCAAGCATTTTTTGCAGAGGGAACAAGGCTCTGCCTAGGGAAGGCTGGGTGAAAACCTGGAAACTGATGGAAAATGATGGAAACACCACGGAAATGGACAGGAAACAGCAGGGCCAGCATGCATGGATGCCTCTGAGGCTGCCTAATCCCACCATTACCCCAAATTATCCTGCAACAGCCTGGTGGTTACCCTCATGGCAATTGTGCTCACCCAGACCAAGAAAGGCCAGGCACATGCCCATCAAATGTTAGGGAAGCACCCAACTAGGTGCAACGAAGGTCCATCACCCATACCCATGCTGGCACTGCTCTCCTATCCCCAGCCACACGATGCAGGCATAAGCCTGACACAGCATGGCGGTGACACCAACAAGTGACCAAGTTAGATGAGGTAGCTGGTGAAGCACCCAAAAATTTAGCCTGACGCAGCATGGCGGTTACACCACCAATGACTTTATCCGACTGAGAATGCGGTGAAATGGCTTTTGTTGAGCCTCCAAAAACTTTTTTCTTTTCGGAGTACATAAAGTCGACCCTCAGCAAAAATTTTTTTTTTTAAATGTCGGTACTTGCGCTTCCTGAAATATTGTTTTGGACTGTCTTTTTGACACTCCTAAAACATTGTTTTACAGTGTCTGTAGTTGACACTGCAGACACTTGCGGTCCAGCGCCTGCTGTAAAGACAGCTGAACGCTGCGCAGGGACACATTGGTGGACGCTGTGGAGGATCGTGGAGGCGAAGGTGTGGTTTTCCGGCGGGAGGTGCTCGTGCCGGGGTCCTGGGCAGGGGGTTGACTAGCAGAGGCAGCGAGTGACACAGGAGCAGTGGTGGGACCCGCAGGAGGTGAACGGCCTTGGTTCCATTGAGTGGGTTGTTTAGCACTCATATGCCTGCGCATGCTGGTGGTGGTTAGGCTAGTAGTGGTGGCACCCCTGCTGATCCTGGTGTGGCACAGGTTGCACACCACAGTCCGTCGGTCATCCTCAATTTCTTTAAAGAACCTCCAGACTTGCGAACATCTAGGCCTCGCCACGGGAGCTTCACTACGTGAAACAGTTGCTGCTGATGCACCAGCTCTGGCCCTGCTTCTCCCTCTGGCCACACCACTGCCTCTTTCAACCTGTTCTGGTGCAGCACTCGCCTCCGCCTCAGAAGCACTGTCTTCACTCGGCATATCAACCCAGCTTGGGTCAGTCACCTTGTCATCCTCCGATTCCTCAGTCTGCTCCCCCCTCGGACTTCCTGCCCTGACAACAACTTCACCACTGTCTGACAACCGTGTCTCCTCATCGTCCGACACCGCTTTACACACTTCTTCCACTAAGTCAACAATGTCATCACCCTCAGACTGCGACAGTTGGAAAACTTGGGCATCGGGAAAGAGGTCAACAGCAACCTGAGAAGTGGTTTATGACTCTGGAAAGGGTCCAGAAAACAGTTCCTCAGAGTATGCCGGATCGCATTCCAAATTTTCCTGGGAGGGGGCAGACTGGGGGGAAAGGAGGTTGAGGTGGAGGAGCCAGAGGAGTGCTCCCTTGGGTAACGTGGGTGGACTGCGTGGAAGACTGACTGGTGAACAAATTACTTGAATCATTGCCCGCAATCCACGACATCAGCTGTTCGCACTGTTGTGGTTTCAACAGTCCTCTACCACGTGTCCCTGTAAGTTGAGACATGAAGCTAGGGAGTGTAGCTCTGCGGTGTTCCCCTGCTCCCTCATCAGCAGGTACTGTCTCACCCTGCCTAGGACCACAGCCTCTGCCCCCTGCAGTAATTGAATGCCCACGCCCACGCCCACGCCCTCGTCCTCAACCCTTAGCCTTGGGGTTCAACATTTTCTGTATATAAGTGTATTATATATACCAAAAAAAAAAATGGGCCTGCTGTACTGAAACCCACAAACTTGTTCAATCTGAACAAGTTAATATATAGGTGGATAAGTTAGAGCAAAATTACGTATTTTATTACGTACCGTGCAGTATGAAGCAATTACACTGAAACTATTAGATTAGGCAGACTTGGTCTGCTTAGTTGCAACCCAGACAATGTCGCACAGAGATTTTTGTAATCTAGCTGTAATCAGTGAGAGCAAAAGACCCTTTGTTTAATTAGTGACCGTTCAGTAATGGGTCACCTGGACAGAAAAATAACGGAGTGTGGGTTAGTGGTGACTGGAACAGCTGAAACTGTGACACCACAGAATGGTTCCAGCACAGCTGGTATAAATGGGATTGTATCACTGAGATAAAACAACAAAAAAAACAAAGTTTTTTTTTGTGTGTGTTTTTTTTTAACGTGACGTGCAGGAATATATCAGAGAGCAAACTCAGCCCCTGCGACTGTGGCTATTTCACTGCACCCCAAAAATGGCCGCACAGGGAGTTTTTTCTAAGTATGCTGATTTCAGTGAGAATGCAAAAGAACTTTTTTATTACGTGTACGTACAGTTAATGGGTCACCTGGACAGAAAAATACGGATTGTGGCTTGTGGTGACGGACAGCTGAACTGTGACACACAGAACGGTCCACATCGCTGTATGACATGATTGTGTCACTGAGATACAGGAACATAAAAAACAAAAAGTTTTTTGAGTTTTTTTTTTTTAAACGTGACATGCAGAATATATACAGAGAGCAAAACTCATCCCCTGTGATTGGCTATGTTCACTGCACCCAGAAAAATGTGTGCCACTCAGATTTTTCTAAAATGTGCTGTATATCAGTGAGAGCAAAAGACCTTTTTAAATTACGTGACGTACAGTAAATGGTCACCTGGACAG
>ONZH01015513.1:0-54021 GCA_900303285.1 Rhinella marina | reverse complement strand
GAAATTCGCTTTTGTGGCAAATCGAATTTTCCATGAAATTCGTAACGAATTTCACTTCGTCAGCTTCGATTTGCTCATCTCTAATCATAATTTGTGTCTTTTTGAGTTTCTCGACATTTTTCTAAAATGGTGAAAAAGGGATTGGGCTTGGCCGTAGAGATGAGCGAGCATGCTCGGCCGAGCGTACTCGGAGCAATTTTCGAGTAGTAGCGTACGCATCTTCTAATCTGTACGCTTATGCGTACGCATCTTGTAATTTGTATGCATTAGTGTACAAATTTATAAGATGCGTACGCATTAGTGTACAGATTATAAAATGCGTATGCATTAGCGTACAGATTATAAAATGCGTACGCTACTACTCGAAAATTGCTCCCGAGTCCCGAGTGCTCGGCCGAGCATGCTCGCTCATCTCTACTTGGCAGGGATGGAGCCTAACATGGTCTGCCAGATTTACCATAAGTTACACTAGTAACGGGTCTAAAGTTATAGCTCAAGTTTACAACAGCCTCTAGTTGGCATAGATTTGAGTTTTTGGCACATAGAGTGCTGTGTCTAATTTATTAGGGTGCATTTATTATGCTCCACTCCAGCATACAGGGAATCAATAATGGCATATGGGAACACCAGTCTAAATATGTGCCATATTGCAGGGCTCCATTTTTCTTGTAACACTTTTCTATGACTGAGTTATCCTGATAAAAACGCTCCCCATGTTCGTCACTGAATGCACCGCAATGAACCACTTCCTGAACGAGCCACCCCCACCCCCTTTCCTCACCATGCACCATTTTATTTAGTACATGTGTGTTTGAAAGCCATCACTTTTTTTTCCATTTGGTTATGTAAATAATTTTTGCGCCTTTTTTCAGGGACAAATGGGGATTTAATTTTTTTAAATTTTATTTTAGTATTATTTTTTTCTAAAAAGTAAAATTTAAAAATGGGGGGAAAATAGGTCTTTTCGTTTATTTTTATTTTGTCTTTATTTGATTTTATTTTATTTTTCCACTTTTTGTCATACAAAATCATCCTGACCTCTATACACTGCCCTCATTCAGCAATGTATATAGGGTGATTGAGAAGGAAGGGATGGTGCAAACCTGTCCCTGTCTTCTCTATCACAGTTGCGATCTGTGCAAACACCTGGACCTTTAGGCCCCTTGCAGACGAGCGGGAGACACGCGCGTCTCCCGCAACGCATCTGCAGGGCTGGACTCCCGGCACTGACGGGGATCTCATGGCATCATATTGATTTATGATGCTATGTAACCCTTACAGTACTGGAATTTAATGGGGTTGTGCATTAATGGTTAGGAGTGCAGACCTTGCACATATAGTGCGCTGCTCCTAGCTACCTCTATGTGCATCAGCAACCAATGCTCCTCCTCTCATTGGTTGCTGATGAACACAGCGGTAACTAGGAGCAGCACACTATATGTGCAGGGTCTGTGCTCCTAACCATAGATGCATAACTGCATAGGTAGGTTTAGCGTAGGACCACCATGGCGCTGGGTAGGTGGGCACAGATGTATTTTGATCAAAATGTATTGGCTAAGAGTCTCAGATTTTATCAATAGAGTGAGGGCTTAGTCCATATGTTGTTTGCATCTATTGTTATAGTGCATTTTTTTCTGTGAATTTCTAAATGTAGCCTTGCACATCTGCACATTTTACTATCATATCGTGCAGGATGGTTTGTATCTTTTTTCCGTAAATATTTTTTTAACTAAGGAGTGGCACCTTCAGGTGTGAATGCGCTCTTATTATCAGGGGAGTAGCATTCATGTGCCACACCTATCTAAGAGGCGACCTTGATTAAGGTGGTAAGGAGGTATGTGTGCTCCTCCTCTCATTGGTTGCTGATGCACATAGAGGTAACTAGGAGCATCACACTATATGTGCAGGGTCTGCGCTCCTAACCATAGGTGCACAACCGCATGTAGCCTTGCACATCCGCACATTTTAATATCATATCGTGCAGGATGTTTTGTATCTTTTTTTCATAAATATTTTTTTGAAAAGTCTGTAAATGAAGTCCAAGTTCAGAGGCAGGTGGCAAACAAGCAAAATTAGTTAAATCCAAAAGCAGGGTCCAGTACAAAGAAAAGCAGAAACTCCAATAACATCTTCACACTAAGAACTAGACAAGGTAGTGACCAAGATTTCTCAGGTGGCTTCCTGGGGCACGAAGCGCTTTTAAATACTTTCTGCAACCCAGCCATAGGCTGGGGAGAAAGAGGACATATATGTGCTACCTCACAAGGAAGGAGAAACACACCAGTGCATGCCCTGACAACAGTTCAGGATTCAAGCAGGAAGTAAACTCTGGCACATATACAACCATTAAGCTACCTGCTGCCCTCACTTGTCAGTACGGCACACGGCTGCAGGAGAGAATGAGGGAGTCCGACGCACCTGCCCGCAAGGAGTGTTAGGCTAACAAGTTGGTATAGGCAACTAAGCCAGTTTTTCGTCACCCCACTTTTGATAAATCTCCCCCTGTATGCCAATGAAGACACCAATGTTAATACACATGGGGTCTTGGTTCCCCCCTGCCTATGTCTGGTGAACATGGATGTGATGTATTTTTTGCATTCTTGCATATTGTACCGTTTTAGTGCTGATCTTAGGCTACATTTAGGGATGAGCAAACCGAACCGTAACGAACCAGATTCGTTACGAACTTTCCCAAAAGTTTGGTTCGTCACCAAACCAAATTTTGAGAAAGTTCGTAACGAATCTGTTGAAAATAACGGCGATGCAAAATATACGCATATTTATTGAGCATGTACGATAATGCGTACGCTAATGCGTATGAATTCATAAAATGCATACACATTAGCGAACATTCTCAACTATGCGTATATTTTGCGTCGCCGTTATTTTGAGCGAATAGAACCGTAACGAACCCGATTCATAACGAATCTGGTAAAAAAAAAAACGGCGATGCAAAACTGTACTTTTTTCACATACTAGACCAGGATACAAGGGATTATTACTCCTATAATCCCTTGTATCCTGGTTTTCTGTGAAAACCAAGATGTGTGACGTCACCGCCACAGCCCCGGAAGTGCCTGAGCGCGCTGACATTTTGTCAGTGCGTCTTCAGACATCCGAGAGAAAGGAGCTCCATAGCTAGAGAGGGAAAAGAGATAGCAAGATAGATAGATAGATAGATAGATAGATAGATAGATAGTCAAACAAGTAGATAGATACAGGGAGAGATAGAGAAGAAATGAGAGAGAGGAAGAGAAAGCTAGATAGAAGTTAAGGTGATAGATAGGGAAAGAGGCTGAGAAGGCAAGAGATAGGTAGAGATAGGGAGAGGAAGTCATATAAATAAAAAAAATTGTGACATCTAGGGAGAGATAGGGTGAGAAAAAAAAATAGTGAGAGAAAAGAGTCAGGACAGGTAGCATTCCTGTTCCGTGACCGTACACTCTACACGTTGCTGCTCAGCTGGGTGCCGTCAACCCCGTTTAGCCGCAGCAAAAAAAGGTTAAAAAAAATCCTAAAAAAAAGTTATTAACAAAGTTTTTAAAAAAAAAAAGTTTAAAAAAGTTAAAAAAATGTAAAATAAAAAAGTTATAAAAAAAAAATAAAGTTTTAAAAAGTATAAAAAAAACCCATAATTTAATTTCCCCCCACACAATAAAAATATGTCCAAGCGTCCTACTTCAAGCACTTCCCAGGCAAGGAGTGCAACACCAGGCGGTGAGGGTAGGAGAAGTGGCAGTACCAGGCCCGGTGGCAGCCGGGGTAACAGGCGTGGCAGCAGGGTGCAGCTACCCCTGACGGCCACTGGTCAAGTAAGAACCACACAGCTAGCGGTTATAGATTGGCTTACCCAATCCTCCAGTTCCACCGCCCAAAGCTCCCAAACGAGAAGTCAGGCATCGGCTGGATCATCCGACACCACCCTTACATGGGACGGTCAGAGAGAGTCCTCTGCCCCGTCCCCTGTTATTAGAATGCCACTCCTTTGGGGCACCTTCTGCCAGGGAACGCTTTGCAAACCTTGATCTGCCCTTGGAGTCTCTACCACTTTTTAGTGATGAGGAGGAGGAGGAGGAAGTCCACCAAAGTCAGCGGGTGGAATGTACTGAGACTCCAGAGGAGGTGTTGGCTGTAAGCAGTCAACAGAGCCAGGGAGGGGCATCCAGTGCCACACCTGATATCCTGTCCCAGCCACCGGAGGAAAGTAGCAGTGGTCCTGACTTTGATGATGATGTCGCTGATCGGACGTGGCGCCCTCAAGCAGCATTATCCTCAGCATCATCGGTGGAGGAAATAGAGGTGCCACCGACGCAGCAACATCCCACTGTTGCAAGCAACCGAGGCACAAGAGGGAGGGGTAGAAGAGAAGCTACCAGGCAGAGATCACCCTCTCAAAGCCTTGGTCCTGAGAGGGCACCCTCAGGCAGCAGTGGCAGTCAACAGCCAGCAAGACCCCCGTGGCTGTCAGCAAACCACGGTCCTCAGTCGTCTGGCAGTTCTTCCGCCTGGGGACAGATAAGCATATCGCTTTGTGCCTGCTGTGCAATGAGAGGGTCAGTCGTGGTAGGGGTGATAATCTCGGGACAACATCCATGCGAAAGCATATGGAAAGGCAACACCAACAGGCCTGGAAGAACCGTGACCCCAATACCACCTCCTGTCAGGATGCACCATACACTGCAGATCCCATCATGCAGCATCCTCTCACTGGAACTCAGGGCTCGTCAGCCTCAGTTGCCAGCAGCAGCACAGTGTCACTGCCATGTACACCGCTAATGAGGCAGCAATCCCTGACTGAGTCCATGGGCAGACGTCAGGTGTATTCCAGCAGCCATCCCATGGCCCAGAAACTGACCGGACACCTGGTTAAGCTGCTGGTGCTTCAGTCCCTGCCCTTCAACCTCGTGGACTCCCAGCCTTTCAGGGATTTCATGGCGTGTGCGCACCCCAGATGGCGAGTCCCCAGCCGCCACTACATCTCAGGAAAAGCTGTCCCATCACTGCACAGTTATGTGCAGAAAAAGGTGGGCGACTCATTGGGACTCTCGGTGTCCAAGAGTGTGCACCTGAGTGCTGATGTCTGGTCCTCAAATTATGGGCAAGGGCAGTACATGTCTGTTACTGCCCATTGGGTCAACATCCTCCCAGAAGACCATCAGGAAGTTGGCCCATTCTTGCCACTGTCACCTCCACGGTGCTTTAGGGGGCCAGCATCGGGAAGCAGAAGTTCTGCCTCCACCACCTTGCAAACATCCGCCGCTTCTACTGCAGTCCAACCTGCCCCGGTGTCTTACCACCGATGTCAGTCCCGGCGCTCTCAGGCTGTCCTCCATTTGGTGAGCCTGGGTGAACGGAGACACAGTGGGCAGGAGCTCCTCCGGACCATCAGGGAGGAGGTAGATCAATGGCTGACCCCACGTCAACTAACGGTGGGAAGTGTGGTAGCAGACAATGGGAGGAACATTGTCTCTGCAGTGCAGCAGGGAGGGCTGAGTCATACACCTTGTATGGCACATGTGATAAACCTCATAGTGCACAGGTTTCTTCGATCATTTCCTGCACTACAAGACCTTATGAGGATGTCACGCAGAGTGTGCAAACACTTCAGCCACTCCTACACTGCAAGGAACACCCTGCTCAGGATCCAGAGACAGCGCAGTCTGCCCCAACATCGGCTAATCTGCGACGTGCCAACACGCTGGAATTCTGCCCTCCATATGCTGGACCGCCTGTACGAGCAAAGGTCAGCCGTTACAGACTACCTCATGGGGCAATCAGGCAGCTTCACGCCACACTGCGACTTCCAAGTCACACACTGGCAGATGATGCGTGAAGTCTGCCAATTGTTGATCCCTTTTGAGGACGCGACTTTGTTTGTGAGCAGGAATGACTATGGGATCAACGACATCATCCCACTCGTCCATGTTCTGGAAAGTGCGCTGAAAACCATCATCAGCGAGGATTCCCAGGCCACCACTCCAAGGCTGAACATCGCCTTGAGCCCAGAGATGGATGAAGTGCAGATGGAGGGTGAGGAGGAGGAAGATGTCCATGCCCAGCCATTCCACACACCGCCACCTGGCTTCTCTGCCTCTCAATCACAGGAGGAGATGGAGGATGAGGTGGTAGAGGAAGCGGAGGAAGACCCCAGCAGACCCTGGAACTATACCGAGGACAGTGTAGAGGAGAGGCGCTCATTGTCCTTGGTGCAGATGGGAAGGTGCCTGCGGGAGTGTCTGAGGAGTGACAGCCGGATTGTGGACATCCGACAGAGGGACCAATACTGGCTGGCCACCCTGGTGGACCCTCGCTTCCGCCGCAAAATGGCAGAATTTTTTCCGCCATCAGAGAGGGAGGCAAAACTGGGGTACTACCGGGACCTACTCACCCGACAGCTGGTCTCTACTTACCATCGAGACCAGCCAGGTTCCCAGACAACATCCGCTCGGGGGGAACCAGCGCGCTCCACTACCACCACCACTAGTGGAGGTGTGAGAAGTCGCTACAGCCTCCAATCGCTGATGAGCGATTTCATGCAGCCAGCTGCTGAAGAGGGGACACAACACCGGACTCATGGCGTGGACCAGCATGAGCTCACCCACCAGGTCACTGCCTACCTGGATTGTACCCTGCCCCAAAGTGTCACCGACCCCGTGCAGTACTGGGCAGAGAAACTGGACATTTGGCCTCAACTGGCAGAGTTTTCTTTGGCTCTGCTGTCCTGCCCAGCCAGTAGTGTCGCGTCAGAGAGGGTGTTCAGTGTGGCGGGTAACATCGTAACACCGCAAAGAACGAGGCTCTCTTGCCACAGTGTTGAGATGCTGACTTTTGTAAAGATGAATCGTGCCTGGATTACATCGGATTATACCACCCCCCTGCCTGATGTGAATGACTAAGTCATCAGTCACCCGTCTTGCATGGCAATCCGTGTGTCCAAGAAAATGACCTTAAGATTCCAAATATGTGCCCAACGTAAAAATCCGTAATTTAACTTATTAAGTAATGTTCACCCCTTAGACCCCAATTTAAAAAAAAAATCACCTTAAAAATTCCCTACTTCATTCTGATACATTTAAATAAACAGAACCCCATCTCCAAATTTAATGCCCATGGTGTGTTGGCCATTTAACATCTCCACACCAGCTTAATGCCTCACACCGGTGCACCGTCCAACCCATACCCCAAGAACAGTACCATCCCTAAAATAATCCCCACGACTATGCTTCACAAAGTGGGGATTTCACCTTTTGTGAACTATAGCCGTGGGGTTCTATCCCTGGCACCCGTGCCAAGGAACACTACTCACCGTTTTGTGAGCGGGTACTAACTGTTCTTGAGGTATTTTGTTGATATCATGAGAGTAGTAAAATCTCGCACCGCAAATCCCGATGGGGTTCTTCTCTGTGCGAATGATTTCACGCCTCTCATGCAGTCACGCGTGGAATAAGGCTGTCTATGGGGTATATATCACGGAGGCTGCTGTCCTTCAGCTGTGATATAAAACACCTCCACAGTTAGTTACAGCAACAAACAGTTGCTGAAAGGCAGGTTAACTTGCCTTATTTACGGGTGCCTTTACAATGGGATGCTTTTTTGGGGTTCTCTGCTGCCTAAAATCCACAGCGCATCGTTGGCTGATTTTATGCCACCTTCAGTACTATGGGGCTGGACGCAAATACCCAGTTCAGCGCAGAACTGCGTATGTCCGGACGGCACCATAGTACTTAACGCCGTTTGGTGAACGGTATAAAAATGCCCTGTGGATTTTACTCAGCAGACCCGCAGCCCCATGTGTAGGTACCCATAGGGTGAGGTTTTTTGGGAGTGACCAAAGAGAGGGCGGGAAGGTCACTCCCATACCCCATCAGGGGTTTTTCCCCTACCCACTTTAAAAGATAAGTCCAGGCAATTAATTACTTTCTGTGCCCTTACTTGACCCAGAAACTTAGGCCCCATTCACACGACCTTAAGTGAATGGGGCCGTATCTATCCGCAATTTTGCGGATAGATACGGCCCCATTCACTTACGCTCGTGTGAATGGGGCCTTATTAATTGCCCGGAATTATCCTTTAAGCCAGCTGGTGACAGCACAATAAAAACACAAAAGCATACATCCATTGGGTTGGGCGCTGCACTCGGTTAGGACATCAAACTGGTGTAACAAAGATATATATATATTATGTCTTGCCAACAGCCATAGGCCCAGATTCAACAGGATTTACACCAGAGTAGTTGCGTCAATTTGTAAAGCGGGTGCCAGTGAGGTGTCTATTTCATGAAAATTGGACACGTATTTTTGGATAATGGAACTAGCATAAAGACTTATTGAATCTGTGCCTTTTTAAATGTCCTTTCTTTACCTCATAGATTCTGTGGGTGAGGTTGTCTGTCTATTTCACCGTATCCGTATCCTACTAGACTAGCTGTAATGTTAGAGGGTTTTTTTTAACGTTGACTGTCCTGTGCTGAACTCAACATCAACATTTTGTCGTGTATAAAAACTGATTTTTACAAGCGTGCATATTCTTAGCTTCCAACTTCAGTTCTCTGTACTAGGCCCTTCTGGGTCCAAAAGAATACTGCTCCTACTAATGCCCCCACCGTCAATTATCTATTTAGAAACATACTGGGTGCAATCAAGTGCTGCCTCCTCCTCCTCAACTTGTCTCTTCTTAACCCTACTGGTTCACCACCAGGCCCTCAAAAATAATGTTTTAGGGTCTGTTCACCACCAGGCCCTCAAAAATAATGTTTTTAAGGGTCTGTTCACCACCAGGCCATCACAAATAATGTTTTGAATGGTCTGTTCCACACCAGGCCTTCTACCATAATGTTTTAAAGGGTCTATTCACCACCAGTCCCTCAAATATAATGTTTTCAAGGGACTGTTCACCACCAGGTCTTCAAACATAATGTTTTCAAGGGTCTGTTCACCACCAGGCCTTCTACCATAATGTTTTCAAGGGTCTGTTCACCACCAGTCCCTCAAAAATAATGTTTTAGGGTCTGTTCACCACCAGGCCTTCAACCATAATTTTTCAAAGAGTCTGTTCCACACCAGGCTTTTTTTTAAAAAAAAATTTTAAAAATTTTTCACGGGCATCTCTAACCACAATTTTTACGGAAGGCCAACAACCTCTCTAACCTCAATTTTTAAGGAAGGCCAACGGCCTCTCTAAACTCAATTTTTATCCAGGGAAAACAGCCTTTCTAACTACAATTGTTAAGGAAGGCCAACAGCCTCTCTAAAAACACAATTTATACCCAGGGCAAACAGCCTCTGTAACCGAAATTTTTAGCGTGTAATATTAAGCGTGTTTTTTGAGGTTGACACTTATCAAGATGAACAAGTCCTGGATTTCCCCTGACTTCGCTACTCCACCACAGGAAAGTGGCTGAACGCTTTTAGGGTGTATTGGATACACTGTTTTCTCATGTAGGCCCTCAACCATAATGTTTTCAAGGGTCTGTTCACCAGCAGGCACTCAATCATAATGTTTTCAAGGGTCTGCTCACCAGCAGGCCATCAATATTAATTTTTCACGGGTGTGTCTGATGCCCTCCTTTATGTGTAATAAAAGGTGTATCGGAGTGCCTGTTCCTTGTAATTTTGGGCAGACTTGTCACTTTGTGCATAGGCTTTATGAGTGTATGAGTCCCACGACAAGAACAATTGTTCCACAATGTGAATGAGGCCCTTCTTTATACCCGTTGTATTGGAGTGCCTGTTCCGTGTAATTTGTGGCAGCACTTGCGCCTTACGTACAAGTCAATATATGTTTCCTAACAATATTTTTTCACAGTATGTCAGGAAGGGGTGAAAGGTTTAAAAAAACAATCAAAACACAGGTTTCTTAAGAATTATTTAAGTAATAATAATAATAATATTAATAATAACTTAGAACATTAGAACTTTTAAATCAAAATAAATACAAAAAATAAAGAAAAAAAAATTACGCCGGACTTTGACGTCTTGTGGCCATCATATGTCGCAGCTCCTGGTGGTCCAGCTGGAGGCTGCGTAGGAGGCAGCATAGAGCTTTTCTCCAAAGCGTCGTACGGTGGCCTCCACCTCGAAATCTGTGGGTATATCTGTAGGGGTGGAAACAGTAATATAATTAGTAATATCGAGTTAAAGGGGTTGTCCCACGAAAAATATTCAAAAATTTAAAAGCAGCACCTGGATCTGAATACTTTAGCAGTTGCATGTGTAACACCCCAGAGTAGTGTTACAACTCTGCGTAACCAGCTTCTATCTGTGTGCTACTCTAGAAATGTAATTCTGTGCATTGATGTCATCACCAGCATTAATATGTATTATATTCAATGTTATGCAACTGTTTCCCATTATATGTATCTGGTGGACCAGCAGGTGTCAGTAAATACTATGGCAGATTCAGATGTAGTTTTACCAGAATGGTACGGTCCTTAGTCCATTCTGACCCCCACTGCTGGAGAGAAGTTAAGTTATTCCAACTTCCTGCAGTGAGGAGGAAATGACAGTTTTAGTCAGGGAGTTGTCCCCTGTACCCTGATCAGGGAGGACATGTGCAGGACAGTGGAGCACCTTCAGCTCTGCTGTACCCTAAAGACAGAGTAATATAGCCTGCAATAAGGCACTACAATACTCTCATGGGAAGCCAGACTTAGGAGGTAACCTCAGCTTAGAACAGGAAGCCTGAAACCTGAATTTCCAAGCATCTGCCAAGTATAAGCAATAGCTGCACTTGCTGGACACCAAGCTGAAGGATGAACTGAGTCATCTACATTCAAAGTTCATTTAATAAAACTACGTTGGACCAGTCATACAAGTCTGCGCATCATTCCCACCTGACGACCCTCAATTACTACTACTAGTAAATTTATTGCAGCCGGAGCCACCGCCTGGGGCCTGTTCGTCTTACAAGTTAGGAACACCGTGACAATCCCACCAAAGACTTGCGTGGCCTAAATACCCCTTGGCACTCCTACCACTGGGACATAAAGGAAAATCACCTTAGAGGGCCCTGGAGGGGGAAAGGGTCGCCCCCGTAGCAACCACGGCACCCCGGTCACTGCACATGTCATAAAATATTTTGTATATCTACTAGAACTGACTCTGTTATTCAGTGAAATGTATCTTTATTGAGCCATTTTTCTTTCTTATTTCTTAGAACTGCTCACTGAGAAGGCCGCACTTGCTCAGTTTAAATCTTCAACTGCCTCCTGTCCTGAGCTGTGATAGGGAGAGATGGACAGGAGTCTTGACATGCAGCAGAATAGACACTAGTCACACTACCCTTGAGTAACCAGCTTGATGTAGCAGAGTAATTGGGGCAGATCTCTGGATCTATGTGAGGTCAGGGCTGTTTCTCGCTTTGTTAAAAAGAGATTGCCAATGTACTATAATATTATGTGATGTATGTCACCTTTTTCTCACATATTTTGGGTGTAACTCAAGTTTCTACTTCTTTCACTACCTTGATTTTAAAATTATTGTGATATGTCGGCTTCACTAACCACTTGGAGAATATAATGTGTACACAGTCTAGTTATCATAACATGTTGGGTGACATGATCCTAGTGCTTGAGAATATTTCACTTATGTGAATTATGGCTTTGTACTTACTAGACACCCATACGGCGTGGTCCTCCCAGGGTCCTGGGGAAAACTCAGCCTCCCTGACGGTTGGAGCTACAAAAGATAAAGCATAAACTTAGATTCTATTTTGAAGACAGAAGTTCCACCAATTACACTTTTGATTTTAGCGGACGCCGAGGTGCCTAAGTGAAGGCGTCTATGACTGACGAGCGGTGGTGCATTAAAGGGTTAATAAACTCAGCCTGCAGCAAGGGGAAAAAATGGTTCTGCCCGTGGGGGTGTTTCTCTTGTGGACACTGTTTCTAATTACCAGCGAGAGGGTGTTTCTTTTAACCAACACCCCTGCGTCCTGGTTGGCTGAGGTGGTGGTAGCGGCTAAGGGGTTAAAAGGATGGCCCTGATAGGGGGACGGCCTCTTTCTCCAGCATCTTCACTGAAAGCTTCCCACCCTCCCTTCCCCATTATTTCATAGTTTTCTTTACTTTTTCTGATTCATTTCTGGTTTGTTTCAGTGTTTTACATTTCAAGTCACAGCAGAGGTCGGTTGACGATTTCAGATGGAGAAGAAGGCAGACTTGCCCACAGAACGCTGTGGGGCATAGCGCTTCAATACTCAGGGTTATGGTGTTTATGGTCAACAAGTTGAAGTTTTGGAATAAGATAAGAAAATAAAGCTGTGACCGACCCATACCCAACTTAAGGTGTTGTGTGTTTTATTGGCCGGCTGCGAGGGTGGTTTGGTGGGGGGTTTAGAGAGGTCAGTCTCGGCAGTCTACCTACCTTCTACCTTGGGGGCTGTTGGAGGGGCAGGTGGGCTCCTCTGTGGCTGGGGTTGAGGCGGGGTAGAGGGCCCCTGTGGTGCAGCAGCTGTAAAAAAACATTAAATAATGGCATTTCATTCAACTCAAATGAACAGTTGTAATTGCTGATGTTGATACATCTGAATAGTTTGGGGCTGGATCCCATTCCTAACCACTAGTGCTCTTATATCACTGCAGCTGCACTCCCACATAGCCTGGATTAAATATTAATTAAATATGTTTACACTTACATGAAGCTGCAGGTCCTGCCGGGGCCAACTGGCCTTGACGTCGTTGACGTCGCTGACGTCGCTCTGCAACATAAATCCGTACACAATTGTTATGATGGCCGTTTTTAATAATAACACTGTATACTACTATGAAGATATTATGGGTGAGAGGAGGGCGATATGATGTGGAGTGGGCATTTCAAGTTAAGGGATCATAGAATATCTGGGATGCATATTTGATGGAGGGGGCATTTCTTGGGAGGGTTGAATGAATGAATAAAAGATGTCTGTGTGTCCCATTCTGCAGGTACAAACATAACAAATATAAATACTGCACATACAATGCACTAGTATACCATAGCTCCCGTCCCAACCGTTCCGGATTAGGCTGGACTGTCAGGATTTTAGCGGCTGAGTCCGGGAATGGGTGGCTATGTCCCGTGGTCAGCTGTCTTTGCATCCATAAGAAGCAGAGACGGGTGACGGTAAGCAGGGAGCAGTCCCTTCACCTTCCCCGACGTCCAGTGTAATGTCTCCTTGTGGCTGCCCACATACAGTATAATGTCTTCTCCTTGTGGCCCCAAGTGTTTTTTTCTTCTAAATGGGTATTATTTATTGCAATACATTTCTTAATATCTTTATCGTGGGAAGATTTTTGATATCGCCCACTCCAGACACATTAGATGCAGCATGAGCACGTCTTTGAGTCTGTGTGTAGGAGGAGGAAGCACTAACTATGAAGGGGCATATATCTAAGGGTACTTTCATACTAGCGCGAGAGATCCAGTGGGCTGCTACGGCCGGGAACAGCCCAACGGATCTCTCCGGATCCAGCATTTGCCTGACACAAAAGGGAGAACGGCCAGCCCCATCAACAATAATGGGTGACGGCGCAGAACCGGCCGCTATCCAGCAAGAACGTCGGGAATTTGCAGGACAAATACCGCGGATCAGCCTACTGAGACACCACCACATATGTGAAAGTAGCCTAAGGGAAATTACTGGGAAGGGGTACGTATCTGAGAATACCTTCACTTGTTTGAGTGGAGTTAGAGGCGTGTCCTAGCATGAAATAAAATTTCTGCAGCGCACCACGCACGCCCACGTTGTCCTTCTATACGGTTTTCATTATTGGCACTGGTATCAGGGTTGCCAACCACAATTTTTTTTTCTGGACAACTTTGGACAACTTATCCCAAAATCACGGACGGACAACATTTTTTAAGGAAAAAATTGAAAACCATAATGAAGGATAAATATAAAGTAATAAAGGTCTATAGCTCAATATACTGATCAGAACTCATTACCACCATTTACTGTGAGCTGTAAAATGATGATAATTACCACCAAAATAATCTAGTATCACCAGCCTCTAAAAAATCACGGACACATCTATTTTTTTCATGGACAGAGGAAAAAAGTTGCCTATTTTTACGGCCTGTCCAGAAATTTGTGGACGGTTGGCAACCCTGACTCGTATATATACAATACAGTACACTAATTTATTAACATGATTTTACTTTTCAAATATTTTGTTACTTACCCCTTCTTATCTCCTCCCGTATCTCCTTTAGCCACTCTGGGGTCTTTATTTTGAGATCCGACCATCGGCGTTGTATCTGGCCCGGGGTCCGCACAGTCCTACACCGATGTAGCAGGCCTCGGATCACCACCTCTAGGACCTCCTTTTTGTGGACATGTTGATGGCAGTGTGGGCCATCATATTTCTCCCTGTCCATAACACGGACCATGTATTTCAGCTCATCAGAGCTAAACGCAGCTGCTCGTCTTGCCATCGCTATGCCTCTACGTCGTGCGTGCGTACGTACGTACGAATAGTACGCTAAAGATTTGTATGCACATGCGTACGTATTCCGTTAAGTACCTTACTTTTAACAACGCTACACTGTATTTTCGTTACTTGAGTGGGAATGTTCGCAGACGCAGTGTATGCGTACGCTAATGCGTACATATTCAGTTAAGTAGCGTACCTTTGACAACGCTACACTGTATGTTCGTTACTTGAATAGGAATGTTGGCAGACGCAGTGTATGCGTACGCTAATGCGTACTTATTCAGTTAAGTAGCGTACCTTTGACAACGCTACACTGTATGTACGCATTAGTGTAAATTCTCAAATATGCGTATATTTTGCGTCGCCGTTGTTGAAGTCACTTTGATTTTTTCAACTTTTTTCATTGTAATAGCAACTGCAAGTAAACAAAACTATACCCTACCAGACTCCCATTATTGTTGCAGCAATTATTCAGCCGTTATAGCAAGGTTCGTTTTAGGTTCGGTTCGTACGAATCCGAACTTCACGAAAATTATCCGAACCGCTCATCCCTAGCTACATTCATTGTAGTTTTTTTTTTTTTTTTTTGCTTTATGAGCAGATTGCTGTTCCTCTACCTCTGGTGATTTTTGTAGACATTGGTCTTTTCTTGGGTTTACTTATACTGTACATGTGCTTTTGGTGTGTGTACATGACTGCTTGGTTTATATTTGAGCTGGTGCTCATCACTTCATATTTTTTGTCAGTAAGGAGATACCTCACCCCAGTTTATACATTAACAATGTGTACATGAATCAACCCACAAACATCTCAGTTCTCCTAAAATTTTTAACATACAAATTTGTGTATTTAGCGTTACCTTTTACATTTTTAAAGAAGAACTCTTATGAACTATCCTTAGAACATGGCTTTACATTCCATTATAGTTCAGACAGTCATTAGGTTGATTCCTGAGCTAGTTCGAATTGAGGAGCAGCCATGAAGAAGATTTCCCAAGAAAGGAGAAACAGCATCATCCAGGTCATTGAGAACATAATCCTAAATCGAGAACATAATCCTAAATTTGTATCAGATTGGTAATACAAGTAGTTACTAAAACAAATGGGTCAGGAGAGAAGACATGACTCTTTAGAGGCTAGCATTAAAGGGGCTGTCCTATAATAACAGCTTATCGTCTGTCCACAGGAGAAGTGAGAATTTTCTGATCAGTGGGCGTCCAACCACTGGGCCTCCATGCCAATCAAGAGAACAGTTGTAATGCAACAACGCCTTTAATGAAGCGCTGGTCTGTGGCAACCATAAAAGTATTCTCACTCCACATAGTACATAGGTATCGGTTTATATGGCCAGTGGTTATTGCACTGGTTTCACAGCTTCAGTGTCTTTACAATATACACGTCCATTTTATTTATTACTGTTTCCATTAAACCATTAAAAGTTGCCTTCTTTTCGCCTCCTAAAGAACAAATAATAAAAATCCTGTTACATATTTATGAAGCAGCTCGGTATGATAGATGCTGAGAATAAATATGAAACGAGCACATTAAATCATCATTTATGTACAACAATGTGGCAAAAATGACATTATGGTAATAAAAAGCTGTTTAGTCTACATGCTCTTCCTCCTTGAATAATTTACAACAGCGTTATAACACAGTGTTCTCTTCTATAGCTTCAACAGCTCTGAGTATTTAATATGATTACATCATATGAATCCATGACTGAAAAAGGCAAAAGGTAGAGCTCCGAGTGGAATAACTGTACTCAGCATTACTCATCTTTGCTGTGGTATACATATTAGGGAGATGAAATGCAAATGGTGATACAGAAACCCTGTGTATGCAGGAAGTCAATTCTACAAAAAGTGGGGCACGTGAAAATTTTGAGGCATATTTACTAATATGCTGTCTAATAGCTAGACAGTGTAAACTTAGACTAGACAATCTCAAACTGTGCCACATTTATCTCAGTGGCTGATGCTGATAAAGATAAGAGGGGGCCCAGGACAAGAGGGGGCCCAGTCTTAGTTGAGATTATCTCCTCTTCTACTGGAGGTGAAAAATTGGTCAGGACGCTACCGTCTAAATGAACTTTTAGCAAATGAGGCAGTGGAAAAATGGCCCAAGGGTCATTGAAAAGGGTTTCGGCAGAACCCTTCTGTCCTGTGGGGAGGCTGGTTTGATCCTTGCTATGGGGCCCTTACTTCTCTATGTACACCACTGATCTGGAAACCTTTACATCGCCTATTTGATGGCTTATTGTATGCCAAAATTGTGCCAAAGTTTTGGTGCTTTTTTTTGTGCGTGTCCAGGGGTCCTGAGTTGCTGGTCTGAAGGATATGAGTGCTAGTGGCTCTGATGAAGTATTGTATTACTGTGTACTCCCATAGGCCGTTGTTCCCTGGGGATGGATGCAGTGGAAAGATAGTGCAGAGTTAAAAATAACAAAGTCTTTTTTTACTAAGTACAATGTAGAACTTGAAATACATACAGTAGCAAAGGCTTTAAGTGCAATTTTCTCTGCTACCAGGTTGGTTGGTGGCAATACAGCACTTAGCTGATACTGGCCTAGTGGTTGTTTGGTGATGGGTGGTTTGGCTGTAATCCCTCACCTTATAGTAGTGTCTGTAGATGCAGATGTAGCAGGTCACTCTGATGTCTGGAATCTCAAGGGTAGTTCTCCCTGAATAATCTGTAACAGGAGAAGGAGCTCTGCAACTTGCTTCCTCTCCCCCCTGTCTCTAGACAGGAAGTGCCCCTCTTGACAGGGAGCAGGACCAGCCCACTCCTACTAAGAAGGGAGGAACAGAGTGGTTAACCCTGCTCCTGCCAAACTTTGCCATTCCTTCCTTAGTAATAGAAGTGGTAGTAATGGCCAGGAAACAAACAGTAAAAATACATAACAATATAAACAATTTGTAGTACCCCCAGGTCTGGGGTACTACAGATTATGGTGATTTTAAGCCATACTTCCTGCTGGGCAATGCCAATGTCATGACCAAGGAGGGGAACATTTCCAATATGTAGGTGCAAGGCACGTATACCAGTTTTTTTGTGTGCAAATTGCACCACAATTCTTTTTCAATAGTAAATCTGATTACATTGTTTCCATCACCTGATTCCAGATACCAAAGACACCAGCCATCTACAGAACACTATGATAAAATTATACCAGCATGACAACACCTATATTGAAATCACCTTGTTTGCCAAAAAGTGTCCTCTACACCCCATACAAATATTCATTCTTCGACTAATTTCTTTTAGCTTTTTCCATCCATTTAAATAAATTCACCAAACTGGGCAGAATGTAACTAATAGGTTTAACAATCCAAGCCTGTTTAAGAAGCTTCAATCAGCGGTGAAAAGAACAGTCTGGATGGTCAACATTAAAATATCAGTGTTGGTAACCTCAATCCTTTTCTCAATCCATATATCTTATATCTGATATATTTGAGTGCCATAAAGATCATTAGGTTATTATCATCACTATGAGGTTTATATTTGACTTTATATCACTTCCTAATGAGGAAGATTTATCATAACAGGAATTCTTAAGGTGGATTTAAATGGGGCAATAATTGGGCAGATTATCCGGAACAAATGTTCCTGTGAATGCTCATTCCTGACAATCTGCCCATGTAAAAGTGCAGCAGATCACCCGATGAATGAGCATGTCTGTCACGACGTACTTGCATCAGGTTGCAGGCGTTCGGCTAGGCTTTCAAAAGTGACATAATTTGACATGTTTTCCTCTTGGTTTGGTTGCTGTTTACCACACCCCTTCCCCTCAGCTGTTGTAGGTGTGGTAATTATATTTTATATTTATCCCTTCCTCTCCCAGTATTCCTTGCAGTTTATACTTTCTGCTGATATAGTTGTGTGTGGTGTTGTTCTCAGTTGAGATCCGGTTGCTGCAATATCTGCATTAAGATAATTGTCATTTTCCCTATTGTGTTTATCCTACTTTTCCCTGTTGTGGTTTCGCCTTTAGGAGTCTCCTGTTGGTTCGTCCTCTTGGAGGAACGGGTTGACTCTGTCACTAGCTGCAGGGTTGTACAGGGTCAGTTTGTTATTAGGTTCCTGTGTATGAACTCTCCTACAACTAAGGCCTGTTCATACTGGTAGTCAGCCAGGGCCTAGTTTCAGGGATTCCTGCAGGAGGTGACCATTTCCCTTGTTTGGTCTTTTCCCTTCCCTCTTACGCTTGGTGTGGCTATACCCTCCACACCAGAGCGTGACGTTATAAACCGCCGAACAAAAATTAATGTAATTTTTGTGCAGACATGGATGCAGACATGGATGCGCTTACTAAACGGTTGCAGGGACTCAGCTTGTGGTTCTGGGGGTGCTGGGAGTCGGATAGATTTCCTGGGGGACATGATCATTTTATTCTATTCAGGGAGGCGTGCAAATTGTATTTCAGACTGCGTCCACATTCTTCTGGTAATGAGGAGCAGAAGGTTGGTGTGGTCATCTCGCTGCTTAAAGGGGATACGCAGTCATGGGCCTTTTCTCTGCCGACCGGATCGCAGTAGATGAATTTTTCAAGGCTTTAGGGATTATCTATGATGACCCAGATCGTATCTCCCTGGCCGAGACCCAGATACGTGACCATCATCAGGGTGAGCGCTCGGTTGAGATCTATTGAGTTCCGGAGGTGGGCGACCAATACTGAATGGAATTATCCGGCTCTACGTAGCCAATTCTGTCAAGGATTATCAGAAAGGCTGAAGGATGCTTTGGTGTTTCATGAGACCCCTGTGTCTTTGGAAGCGGCTATGTCTCTTGCTGTACGCATGGATAGGCGCTTGAGAGAGCGATCTAGGGGCCCCCGATCTCAGGACATTCTTTCACGTAGTGTCTTCCTAAGACACTTTGGGTGAAAATTCCCCTAGGTTGATGTCTGGGGACGAACCCATGCAGTTAGGGGGAGCTACTCCTGTTTCCACTCCTGTGGTTCTGGGTTTACCGTGGTTAAGCAAACATAATCCGACCATTGACTGGCATGCTAGACAGATTCTGGATTGGGGTGATTATTGTGTTGACAATTGTCTTAATACATCTTTTTCTGCTTTAACTACTAAGACTCTTCCCTCTTTTATATCGGATTTCTCTGATGTATTTTCTGAAGGTGGATGTCAGGATTTACCCCCTCACCGGGAATACGATTGTACTATCAATCTTATCCCTAAAGCAAAATTGCCCAAATCTAGGCTGTATAACCTTTCTGGACCAGAGAGAATAGCCATGAAGGAATATATTGCTGAGAGTTTGGCTAAAAGACATATTAGACCTTCCAAATCTCCAGTGGCAGCATGGTTTTTCTTTGTTAAGAATAAAGACGGAACCCTTAGGCCATGTCTGGATTTCCGTGAACTCAATCGGATTACTGTCCGTCCTCCGTACCCCCTTCCTTTGATTCCTGACTTGTTTAACCAGATTGTGGATGCCAAGGTGTTCTCCAAGTTGGACTTAAGGCGGGCATATAATCTGGTCAGGGAAGGGGATGGGGATGAATGGAAGGCGGCCTTTAACACTCCTGAGGGCCACTTTGAGAACCTGGTCATGCCTTTTGGGTTGACCAATGCTCCTGCTGTCTTCCAGCATTTTGTTAATGACATTTTTCATCACCTTGTGGGGAGGTTTGTAGTCGTGTATTTGGATGACATACTAATCTATTCTCCAGATATTGTGACACATCAGGATTACGTGAGGCAGGTGATGCAAATCTTAAGAGATAACAAGTTGTATGCAAAATTAGAGAAATGTGTTTTTGCTGTACATGAGGTGCAATTCTTAGGATACTTGCTTTCATCTTCAGGTTTTCGTATGGATCCAGAGAAAGTCCGTGCTGTTCTGGACTGGGACCGACCTGAAAATCTGAAGGCTCTTATGCGATTTTTGGGGTTCACCAACTATTACCGAAAATTTATTAAGAACTATTCGACAATAATTAAACCCTTAACTGACATAACTAAGAAAGGGACGGATGTCTCAGTGTGGTCTGATGCAGCGTTGCAAGCCTTCTCCACTGTGAAGGAGTGCTTTTCTTCTGCCCCTATATTGGTGCAGCCAGATGTGTCACAACCTTTCATTGTGGAGGTTGACGCATCCGAGGTGGGGGTAGGCGCAGTTTTATCACAGGGCCCGTCACCTGGTAAATGGCGCCCAAGTGCTTTTTTTTTCTAAAAAAACTCTCTGCTGCAGAGAGAAATTATGATGTGGGTAACAGAGAGTTACTGGCCATTAAGTTGGCTTTTGAGGAATGGCATCATTGGTTAGAAGGGGCGATTCACCCAATCACGGTATTCACTGATCCCAAAAATCTGGCTTACCTGGAGTCGGCTAAACGACGTAATCCGAGGCAGGCTAGATGGTCTTTGTTCTTCACCAGATTCAATTTCATTGTCACATATCGTCCTGGGGTTAAGAATGTGAAGGCGGATGCCTTGTCACGTAGTTTTCCCGGAGGTGGTGATTTTGAAGATCTGAGCTCTATACTGTCTGAAGGGGTGGTGATATCCGCTCTTTACCCTGATCTTGAGGCTAAGGTGTTTGAGGCCCAGGGAGATGCGCCAGAGTCTTGCCCTCCTGGGAAGTTGTTTGTTCCTTCTGATTTGCGTCATAAGGTGTTTGAGAAACATCATTCTTCTATGCTTGCGGGGCACCCTGGGAGTAAATCCACTGTCGACCTCATCTCTCGTAGATTCTGGTGGCCGGGGCTGCGTAAGTGTGTTGAGGACTATGTGTCGGCCTGTAGTGTCTGTGCACGCGCTAAGGTGACACATACTCGACCTTCTGGACCCCTACTTCCATTACCCAACCCGTCCAGACCATGGACTCACTTATCCATGGACTTCATCACTGATCTGCCTCATTCGTCTGGTAAGACAGTTATTCTGGTGGTTGTTGATCGTTTTAGTAAAATGATGCACTTTATTGCATTACCCGGACACCCCAATGCTAAAACTCTTGCACAAGTGTTTGTTAACAACATTGTGAAACTTCATGGCATTCCCACTGACGTAGTCTCTGAACGTGGGACTCAGTTTGTGTCCAGATTCTGGAAGGCATTCTGTACTCAGCTTGGGGTACAACTGTCTTTTTCGTCTGCTTTTCACCCCCAGACGAATGGACAGACTGAGCGTACCAATCAGAGTCTGGAGACTTACTTGGAGGAGTGGTCCTCGTTTTTGTCTCTGGCAGAGTTTGCCATAAATAATCGCAGACAGGACTCCACTGGTAAGTCACCATTTTTTGGTGCATATGGTTTTCACCCGCAGTTTGGCACATTTTCTGGTTCTGATACTTCTGGTATTCCTGAGAAAGAACATTTTTCGTCATCATTGTCATCTATATGGCGGAAAATTCAAAATAACTTGATAAATATGGGTAACAAGTACAAACGTGTGGCTGACAGGAAACATATGAATGGTCCGGACCTAAGTGTGGGTGATTCTGTGTGGCTGTCTACTAGGAACATTAAGTTGAAAGTTCCTTCTTGGAAGTTGGGTCCAAGATTTATTGGTCCATACAAGATCACGGCCATTATTAATCCTGTAGCATTTTGTCTTGAACTTCCTCAGGCTCTGAAAATCCATAATGTGTTTCACAGATCTTTGTTGAAGAGATATGTTGAACCTCTGGAGCCATCTCCCTTGCCACCCGCGCCTGTCTTGGTGGATGGTAATTTGGAATTCCAGATCGTCAAGATAATTGATTCTCGAGTTCTCCGTGGGACTCTTCAATATCTTGTTCATTGGAAGGGTTATAGACCTGAAGAGAGGTCATGGGTACCGGCATCTGACGTGAATGCCAGTCATTTGGTGAGAGCCTTTCACAGGTCTTATCCTGATAAAGTTGGTCCTGGGTGCCCGGAGGTCACTCGTAAAAGGAGGAGTAATGTCACGAACGTACTTGCATCAGGTTGCAGGCGTTCAGCTAGGCTTTCAAAAGTGACATAATTTGACATGTTTTCCTCTTGGTTTGGTTGCTGTTTACCACACCCCTTCCCCTCAGTTGTTGTAGGTGTGGTAATTATATTTTCCCTATTTATCCCTTCCTCTCCCAGTATTCCTTGCAGTTTATACTTTCTGCTGATATAGTTGTGTGTGGTGTTGTTCTCAGTTGAGATCCGGTTGCTGCAATATCTGCATTAAGATAATTGTCATTTTCCCTATTGTGTTTATCCTACTTTTCCCTGTTGTGGTTTCGCCTTTAGGAGTCTCCTGTTGGTTCGTCCTCTTGGAGGAACGGGTTGACTCTGTCACTAGCTGCAGGGTTGTACAGGGTCAGTTTGTTATTAGGTTCCTGTGTATGAACTCTCCTACAACTAAGGCCTGTTCATACTGGTAGTCAGCCAGGGCCTAGTTTCAGGGATTCCTGCAGGAGGTGACCATTTCCCTTGTTTGGTCTTTTCCCTTCCCTCTTACGCTTGGTGTGGCTATACCCTCCACACCAGAGCGTGACAGTGTTACAGCAAGGAATAAAAAAAGGAGACACCTCTATTAATAAGAGTACTGGGCGGCAAAAGTGAACGAGAGGCGCAGCGCTCCAACGGAGCAACCGATCTGAAAAAAAAAATTTAAAAATAGTGTACAGACATCTACACTGCCCTACACTGCTAGGTACTAATATTGTTATGTCAGGACCAGTAAAAGGTCCTCTTTAACAATGAAGACTGACTATAACAGTTAGGTCTTCATTATTAAATGAAAAGCAGCTGCAAGCTAATTGGAAGCATGGTTCTTCACCGCAGCATGGCTGCAATCTGCCCATGGCATGGCCACTTTGTGTGGCCACTGGCCATAACCTATGGCAGAGTGGCCTGGGTATACCTGATTTATTGAGATTCATTACAAATGAATTCATAACAAATCAAATTTCTTGATTCTTCAAATTTTTCAAAACTTTGCTAATCTCTACTAGGTAGGGTGGCCAGACGTCCGGTTTTAGGCCGGACAGTCTGGTTTTTAAACTCCTGGTCAGGGCCGGCCTTTGTGGTGTGCGACCCGTGCGGTTGCACAGGGCGATTCACTCCCGGCCAGTTAAGGGGGCGCCCTGCCAGAGAGCCCCCTTAATGGCCCGGCCTCAGACCTCAGATCAGCCCACCCAGCCACTTTAAAAAAACATACTTACCTGCTCTGCGCTGCCGCTGCCATCAGGTTCCGCGCTCCACTGTCTTCCCTGCCGGCGCGCACTATGACCTGACGCTGCGTCAGGTCATAGTGTGCGCCGGCAGGGAAGACAGTGGAGTGGGGAACCTGATGGCAGCGGCAGCGCAGAACAGGTAAGTATGTTTTTTTAAAGTGGCTGGGTGGGCTGATCTGAGGTCTGAGGGGGGGGGGGGGCACAAGACGCTGGTCTGAGGGGGGCACAAGACCCTGATCTGAGGTCTGAGGGGGACACAAGACCCTGATCTGAGGGGGGCAAAAGACGTTGATCTGAGGTCTGATGGGGCACAAGACGCTGATCTGAGGTCTGATGGGGGCAGAAGACGCTGACCTGAGGTCTGATGGGGGCACAAGACGCTGACCTGAGGTCTGAGGGGGGCACAAGACGCTGACCTGAGGTCTGATGGGGCATAAGACGCTGACCTGAGGTCTGATGGGGCACAAGACGCTGACCTGAGGTCTGATGGGGGCACATTGTGTTGATCTGAGGTCTGATGGGGGCACAAGACGCTGATCTGAGGTCTGATGGGGGCACAAGACTCTGATCTGAGGTCTGATGGGGCACAAGACGCTGATCTGAGGTCTGATGGGGGCACAAGACACTGATCTGAGGTCTGATGGGGGCACAAGACGCTGACCTGAGGTCTGATGGGGCCACAAGACGCTGACCTGAGGTCTGATGGGGGCACATTGTGTTGATCTGAGGTCTGATGGGGGCACAAGACGCTGATCTGAGGTCTGATGGGGGCACAAGATGCTGATCTGAGGTCTGATAAGGGCACAAGATGTTGATCTGAGGTCTGAAGGGGCACAAGACGCTGACCTGAGGTCTGATGAGGGCACATTGTGTTGATCTGAGGTCTGATGGGGCACAAGACGCTGATCTGAGGTCTGATGGGGACACATTGTGTTGATCTGAGGTCTGATGGGGGCACAAGACGCTGATCTGAGGTCTGATGGGGGCACAAGACGTTGATCTGAGGTCTGATGGGGGCACAAGATGTTGATCTGAGGTCTGAGGGGGGGCACAAGACCCTGATCTGAGGTCTGAGGGGGGCACAAGACCCTGATCTGAGGGGGGCACAAGACGTTGATCTGAGGTCTGATGGGGCACAAGACACTGATCTGAGGTCTGATGGGGGCACAAGACGCTGATCTGAGGTCTGATGGGGGCACAAGACCCTGATCTGAGGGGGGCACAAGACGTTGATCTGAGGTCTGATGGGGCACAAAACACTGATCTGAGGTCTGATGGGGGCACAAGACGCTGATCTGAGGTCTGATGGGGCACAAGACGCTGATCTGAGGTCTGATGGGGGCACAAGACACTGATCTGAGGTCTGATGGGGGCACAAGACGCTGACCTGAGGTCTGATGGGGCCACAAGACGCTGACCTGAGGTCTGATGGGGGCACATTGTGTTGATCTGAGGTCTGATGGGGGCACAAGACGCTGATCTGAGGTCTGATGGGGCACAAGATGCTGATCTGAGGTCTGATAAGGGCACAAGATGTTGATCTGAGGTCTGAAGGGGCACAAGACGCTGACCTGAGGTCTGATGAGGGCACATTGTGTTGATCTGAGGTCTGATGGGGCACAAGACGCTGATCTGAGGTCTGATGGGGACACATTGTGTTGATCTGAGGTCTGATGGGGGCACAAGACGCTGATCTGAGGTCTGATGGGGGCACAAGACGTTGATCTGAGGTCTGATGGGGGCACAAGATGTTGATCTGAGGTCTGAGGGGGGCACAAGACCCTGATCTGAGGTCTGAGGGGGGCACAAGACCCTGATCTGAGGGGGGCACAAGACGTTGATCTGAGGTCTGATGGGGCACAAGACGCTGATCTGAGGTCTGATGGGGGCACAAGACGCTGATCTGAGGTCTGATGGGGGCACAAGACCCTGATCTGAGGGGGGCACAAGACGTTGATCTGAGGTCTGATGGGGCACAAAACACTGATCTGAGGTCTGATGGGGGCACAAGACGCTGATCTGAGGTCTGATGGGGGCACAAGACCCTGACCTGAGGTCTGATGGGGGCATTTTATACTGCACACATTATGGGGGCACACATTATGGGGGCACACATTATGGGGGCATTTTATACTGGCACCTTATGTCAGGCACCATGGGGACAGGGGAAGAGCACTATGGGGGCACTATATAAGAGTATTTTATACTGGCACAAATTATAGGGAACTATGTAGCTCAACTGGGGGCACTAAGATTTTTTTGGGCACACAGTGGGCATTGGCACACATTATGAGGGCATTATGGGGACATTGACTTTACTGGTGGCACTAATTATTTCTATTGGGACTTTGGGGAGCACTACTATTGTGGGGGGCACCCTGTCACGCTATCAGCTTAGCACAGTTATTTTTGGGGAACATTTTGGTTACACTTTAGTAGCGAAGTTATTTTTTTAGAGCACTGTGTGCCAATAATTACTAAAGGAAGTACTATCTGTGGAGCACAGTGTCTGAGTATTGGGGGTGGCAGGATGGGGTGTTCAAGAAGGTGGGAGAATGAAGGAAAAGTAGTAAACTAAGATGTCTGTCTGTCAAATTCCACAGAGAGAAGAGATGGCTGAAAGAAATCATCATGGCGGTCTGGTCTGAATGGAGAAGATTGAGGACACAGAATGTCTACATCAAAGAAGACGTCACTGGATGTAAGAGGTATGTGGCGCTGTATTAGGCTACTTTCACATCTGAGTTAGTGATTCTGGTAGGCTGTTCCAGCAGAGAACAGCCTGCTGGAATTCACTGACTCCGGCACTGTTGAATACAGAATGCCCGCCGGCCAGTAAAACGGCAGCGGTAAAGCCGGCCCATTAGGGCAGTCTGTAATTGTGAACAGAAGAACCCTTGCACTTGCCGGGCTGCCTGGGTGAAATTAAGGGTACATCTGGGTTCAACTCTGAACCCTGACAACCCCTTTAAGGTTTTCCTCTCTTTTTTTTTTTCCTTTTGCCGGGCACTTACTGGGAGAGGGGCGTGGTTTAGCAGGTTGGGGGTGTGGTTTGGCAGGTTGGGGGTGTGGCCTAAAATGTGGCCTAAAATGTCCTTTTTGGGATGAAGCAGGTGGCCACCCTACTACCAGGGGGCATGGTTCAGCAGAGAGTATCTCCCGGTGCGGCCGTGTTGAGGCTGAGTATCACAGCGTTGGAGCTCGGACAGGTAAGCTTATGACAACAAGTTTATTAAATGTCGCAAAAAGTTTAACTAATTTGGTGTATCTTTATGACCAACACTTCTGTTTTATGATTTGACTCCACTTTCTCCTCCACCCCTTGAGTGACAAACTGATAAATTGGCTTAAAGGGGTTGTCTCACTTCAGGAAGTTGCATTTATCATGTAGAGAAAGTTAATACAAGGCACTTACTAATGTATTGTTATTATCCATATTGCTTCCTTTGCTGGCTGGATTCATTTTTCCACCACATTATAAACTGCTCGTTTCCATGGTTACAGACCACCCTGCAATCCATCAGTGGTGGTCGGGGTTGAACACGATAGGAAAAAGCATCAGCCTCTCTGGTGGCTGGGACCATGGGAGTGCATATAGGCTAGTGCTTTTTCCTATATTGTGCAAGCACGACCACCACTGATGGATTGCAGGGTGATCTGTTACCATGGAAACAAGCAGTGTATAATGTGATAGAAAAATGAATCCAGGCAAAAAAGGAAGCAATATGCAGGGCCGATTCTAGCTTTTCTGCTGCCTGAGGCAAAAATTTAAATGGTGCCCCCCTCCCATTCAAAAAATAGTATGAAAGCCAAGTAGCCACCAAACTCCAAGACTGTCCTGCCAGATCTGGGGCAGTACAAGTACAGATAATATTATTGATATCACCTGCAGTCCTATGTACAACCACAGATAACACTAGTGTAGATCATGTGGTAGTTTTTACCTGCAGTCCTATGTAAAACCACAGATAACACTTGTGTAGATCATGTGGTAGTGTTACCTGTGTCCTTAGTGTGCCTTCCTGTGCCTCTCCCATGGACTCCTGGCGGCACTGCCTCTTCCATCTTCTTCTTGCCCTCACAGAACATCCTGATGCAGCTGCATCAAGACATAGGAACACTGTGGGCATGGTGATGGTGACAAACACACAGGGACACACACAGAGGGATAGACATATCTGTGCCCCTTTCACAGTGGAAATACCCTCTTTGTGCCCCTCTGTGGCCCCTTCACAGTAGTAATGCCCACTCTGTGCCCCAATAATAGTTATGCCTTCTTTGTGCCCCCTTCACAGTAGTAATGCCCATTGTGTCCTCTTCATAGTAATAATGCCTATTGTGCCTCCTTAACAGTAGTAAAGCCCTCTGTGCCTGCTTTATAGTAGCAATGCCCTGTGTGCCCCCTTTACAGTAGTAATGCCCTCTGTGCCCCTTTATAGTAGCAATGCTCTCTGTGCCCCTTTATAGTAGCAATGCCCTCTGTGGCAGTTTATAGTAGTAATTGACTTTGTGCTCCTTTATAGAAGTAATGCCCTTTGTACCCCTTTATGGTAGTAATCCCCTCTGTGCCCCTTTATGGTAGTAATGCCCTCTGTGCCCCTTTTGTAGTAGTAATGTCCTTTATGCCCCCTTTGTAGTAGTAATGCCCACTGTGCCCCCATTATGGTAGTAATGCCCACTGTCTCCCATTGTAATAGTAATGCCCTCTGTGTCCTCCTTTGTAGTAGTAATGCCCACTGTGCCCCCTTTATAATAGTAATGCCCTCTGTGCCCTCCTTTCTAATAGTAATGCCCACTGTGCCCCCTTTGTAATAGTAATGCCCACCGTGCCCCCTTTTTAATATTAATGCCCTCTCCTCTGGTGCCCCCTTTGTAGTAGACATGCCACCTGTGCCCTCTCTGTGTTAAAAAAAAAAAAACAAAAAAAAACAAAACACAGTACCTACTCACCTTGTCCCGCTCCTGAAGTCCTCTCTTCCCTGCAGACATAGATCTCTCTGCAGCACTGTGTGGGTGGAGCTTCTGCAGATTTCTGGGCTGCAGGCTCTGCCCACACACGCCGGCAGCGCAATACCTGCATAGAGGCTGAATGGTGGAGCAGGAAGTTTCTCTGCTTCACCATTCAGAGGGCTGCTGGCCTGAAGGGGAGGAGCGCAGGGAGCTGAGAGGTAAGTGACAGGCCCACAGATCCCTGCACTCCGGGAGGGGTGGGGCATTGGCTGAATGCCCAGCCTAAAGGGAACACAGGCGGCATCCACCAGCAGTGTTTAACTGCTGTGTGGATTCCGCCCCCTCAAAAATACAGAAAACCTCCGCCTGAGCCGAGATCCTCATCTCACCTCATGGCAGAAGCAGACCTGGCAATATGGACACCACAGTACATTAGTAAGTGACTTTCTCTACATGATAAATGCCACTTACTGAAGTGAGACAATCCCTTTAAATTGGCTTCTCAGGTTAAGCATACAGAATTCCCCACCCACTTTTTAAAATTCAGTGAGTGGTGTAAAAATTCAAATTGTGCAAAATGTTGCAAAGCCCTATTTTGTCATTTTTAAAGCAAATATTATAGAGGACAGGGCTTGATATATATTTTGTTGAAAAGTTTGCAATTTAACAGTTTAATTTTAAAAATGTTAAAGCTTTAAATTTAAAAGTTTGCAATTTAAAAGTTTTAAAAATGTGCAGCTTAACCCTACACTAACTAGTAAGTTAATAGAAAGGAGCTAACAAACTCACAAGCTGCTGTTACTGCACTCCCACTGACCAACTGTGGGAAACTATTGAAATATTGGAAAATGGTAACATAAAAACAAAGTTGTAACTTTGAAATAATACACAAATCCATGTAATATGTCATTCAAATGCAATCTATATATTGATCCAGGAGAAGTGGGGAAAATTTAGCTCCTGGCTTCAAACATATAGGGAGATTTATCAAAACTGGTGTAAAGTAGAACTGGCTAAGTTGCCCATAGCAACCAATCAGATTCTACCTTTCATTTTTCAAAGGAGCTCTGAAAAATGAAAGGTGAAATCTGATTGGTTGCTATGGGCAACTAAGCCAGTTTTCCTTTCCACCAGATCTGATAAATCTCCCCATGGCCTTTAAAATAAAGCTCTAGATCAATGACCCCAGACAACAAATTGTCTTCTTATCACCCTCTATATATCATTGTGAGCAACAACGCAAACAGTTCGGCATTGTTGGATAGAATTAACCTTTATATAAGTGGTACAGCTATTCAGACTTGCAGCTGTACCAAGACATATACGACTGGTTAAGCAGTGATGGATTTACCCTTTAAAAACCTGACAATAACACTATTATTAAAGTAGTACAATTGTAGGACAACAAAACTGACCATTTGCAGATTGAAGAATACAGTACTGTTTGACTGTTGCCTAAGAAATAAGTGAAATTTGAAATTATATTTTTTAAGATTAGGCATTAATTAAAAAATATTTAGAATATCATATGGACTATTTGTAAGATCCATAGTTTATTATATATTGCAGTTTATTATATATTGTACAGATATATAGCAATGAAAGATCTATGGCACATTTCATTCAATTTCCTATTGTTACTGACATCATTAAACAGCATAAAAGACTTGTGAATAAATGTACAGTAGTTATATCAAATGTCAAAAGAGGATTTTCTCTACCAACATATAAAACCTAACCACTGGATAGATAATAAAATGGGTTGTGCAATACTACAATATTGATGACCTATGCTTAGGATAGCCCATGAAAAAGAGATCCGACTCCTGTCACCCCTTCCAATCAATTATTTGAAGCAGTAGCTTACTAAAAAGCAAGAAACCCATTAAGGATTTATAAACACTCAGGAAACATAGAATTTAGGGCCCATTCACAGAACCGATTGCTGCTGGCACCGATTTCAGCTGTTTAACCCCATAGATGCTGCGGTCAGTAGCCGCCCTCAGCATCCATTGGGTTAAGAGGGAGGGAGTTCCCTCTCTCTGCCATCGGGCCGCCGCTGCTGCAGTTGCAGCGGCCCGATGGTTACCATGGCAACCGGACGCTTTACAAAAGCGTCCTGGCTGCCATGTACCTAAGGCTGATTAGACCCTCAGGGTCTGATCAGCCTTAGTGTAGCACTGATACAGTGCATTGCAAAAGATGACTATTGTAATGCACTGTATAGCCATCAAGCCCACTGGATCTTCAAGATCCAAATGGGTCTTGATAAATTTAAAAAAAAATGTAAAAAGAAAGTTTAAAAAAAAGTGTAAAAAGAAAGTAAAAAAGGTGTAAAAAAGTTAAAAAAATATAAAGTTTCAAAAAAAAGTTTAAAAAAAGCTCCCCCCCCAAAAAAAAAAGTACACATATTAGGTATCGCCACGTCCGTATCGACTGGCTCTATAAAAGCATCACATGGTCCATCCCGCCAGGTGTACGTAAAAATTTTTTTTTAAAAAAGCTATACCAAAACAGCCATTTTTTGTCACCTTGCCTCACAAAAAGTGTAATAGCAGGCGATCAAAAAGGTGTACCAATCAAACCGTCATCTCGTCCCACAAAAAATGAGCCCCTACCTGAGACAATCGCCCAAAAAATAAAAAAAAACTACAGCTCTCTGTCTATGGAGACACTAAAACATGATTTTTTTTGTTTCAAAAATGATATTATTGTGTAAAACTTAAATAAATAAAAAAAGCATACATATTAGATATTGCCGCGTCCGTAACGACCTACTCTATAAAAATATCACACAATCTAACCTGTCAGATGAATGTTGTAAATAACAAAAAATAAAAACAATGCCAAAACTGTAATATAAAGCTACTAAAAATCGTATGTACCCTAAAATAGTACTAACAAAATTGCCAACTTATCCCGTAGTTTCCAAAATGGGGTCAGTTTTTTGGAGTTTCCTACTCTAGGGGTGCATCAAATGTGACATGGCAACTTACAATTTTTCCAGTGAAATCTGCCCTGGCGTTCCTTTCCTTCAGCGCCCTGCCGTGTGCCTATACTATACTTTAATTCTTGTGGAACACCTAAAGGGTTAATAACTAGAGTTGAGCGAACGTGCTTGTAACGAGCACTATACTGCTTGGATCCCCTGCGCTCGCATGGGCGCAGCCATCCGGATCCGTCCTCCTCACCCGACTGCAAGTCAGTGGGGACGGATCCGTTTGGTATGACACACTCGTGTGTCATACCAAACGGATCCGCCCCCATTGACTTACAGTCAGGTGAGGACGGATCCGGATGCCTGCGGCCATGCGAGCGCAGGGGATCCGAGCGCTACAGTGCTCGTTACGAGCACGTTCGCTCAACTCTATTAATAAAGTTTGTAAAATAAGTTTTGAATACCTTGAGGGGTGTAGTTTCTAAAATGGGGTCATTTTTGGGTGGTTTCTATGATGGAAGCCTCACAAAGTGACTTCAGACCTGAACTGGTCCTTAAAAAGTGGGTTTTGGAAATTTTGTGAAAAATTTCAAGATTTGCTTCTAAATTTCTAAGGCTTCTAACGTTCCAAAAAAATAAAATGTAATTTTCAAAATGATCCAAACCTGAAGTAGACACATAGGGAATGTAAAGTAATAACTATTTTTGGAGGTATTACTATGTATTTTAAAAGTAGAGAAATTGACATTTGGAAATTTGCAAATTTTTCTAAATTTTTGGTAAATTTGGTATTTTTTTATAAATAAGATATTGAAACATTTTGACTCAAATTTGCCACTGTCATGAAGTACAATAAGTGACGAGAAAACAATCTCAGAATGGCCTGGATAAGTAAAAGCGCTTTAAAGTTATCACCACATAAAGTGAGACATGTCAGATTTGCTAAAAATGGCCTGGTCCTTAAGGCCAAAACAACCTGCAGCATCAAGGGGTTAAAAGGGTTTTTCGATATTTTTTTTATTTATTCCTTTCCTCCTTAGGTCATCAGTATCTGATTGGTGAGGGTCTGACACCCAGGACCCCTGCCGATCTGCTGTATGAAGGAAAGGTGCGCGCAGTGTGCACATGCCATCTCCCTTCTCTCTTCCTGATCACCACTGCTGTCTTAGGCAAAGCAGCAGCAAGCAGGATGAAAGAAAAAACGGGAGACGGCACATGCGCACTGAGCTCGCCCTTTCCTCATACAGCTGATTGGCATGGGTGCCGGATGTCGGACTCCCGCCAATTTGATGTTGATGACCTTTCCTGAGGATAGGTCATCAAAAATAAAAGCCCAGACAACCCCTTTAAGTTTTTGAAGTTGTTCCATTTAAAACAGAATGCCATGCCATCAATACTGTATAATTTTGTGGTAAAAAGATTCTAAATATTTTAACCATACAATTTTTTTTTCTTTCTTTCTTTCTTTCTTTCTTTCTTTCTTTCTTTCTTTCTTTCTTTCTTTCTTTCTTTCTTTCTTTCTTTCTTTCTTTCTTTCTTTCTTTCTTTCTTTCTTTCTTTCTTTCTTTCTTTCTTTCTTTCTTTCTTATTTCCTCTTTGATTATGGTATCCTACCAATGAAATGTAAGAAATGTAATGTGTTTCTATAGAAACAAAAAAAAAAAAACACCAACAATTGTGTATAATATATAATTAGCAAATACACTAAGTCAAAGAACCATTGAAGGACAGTGTCACTATTTTAACCAACAGGAAAGCAATATGACCTTGTAAAAATGTAATGTGTTCCTAGTAGCAGCCACGCATATGTACAGTGTTATTAGAAGACGTCGGCTACTAAGAGAGTGATCTTAACAAGAACATCCTAAGGTGTGATCCAGATGGTCATTCTGATAGTAGTCCACAAAAATAGATGTATGGATATTTGTGAGGACATCCGTACGGGATAAATGTGTGTCCATTTTGTCCAAAAATGGACATGAATGGTGCATGGCATGAGTTTATCAGCATGGGCCAATAGCTTGTGCAAAAAAGGAAGACTCTAAATCGAGCCATTGACTTTAACGGACCTTTGTACTGCCTGTCTGCACATAACAAATACACCCATCTGAGTCACGCCTAAGAACAATCATAAGAAGAATAACCATCATTGGTGTGTATCAGGTACATTTTAACTTTAAATTTAGCGTTAAAATGGAGGCATGGGGCAAATGGCGCAAATAAACCCTATCACTCAAGCACAGAATTGGCCCAGAATCAATACTTGGATGTTTCTGCTTTGAAACCTGACTCAGCAATGTGCTGCTAATTTTTTTTTCAGTAGATTGTGGAGAAGTAGAACTTCAGAGCCTCTTTGTGGTTAGGAATGGGAGAGGGTGAACTTGACAGGGATCAGAGTTCTGTGAAATTTCTGAGGACTGTAAACTATACCAGTGTTGATAATTTTGTTGGCACGTAAATAACCTTATGCTATAGACTGATCGAAAATGAATAAAAAGAACATACATTCTTATAAATGACCATTGACCATCATAGGTAGTGATTAGGGATGAGCGAATCAACTTCGAATGAAACATTGGACCCATGAAATCATTTCCCGAACTTGGTTTGGGAAATGTTCTTTTACAGTATAACTCAATTTATGAAGTTATTACGCGAAGTCTCATGAGACTTCATGAAGTAATAACTTTGGCTCATCTGAGCCAATACATTCTAATACTGTACGGAATGCTCGCTTGGTACAGTATTGAAACAAAGTTTTATGCAAATCAACTTCTGATGTTTCATCCGAAGTTGATTCGCTCATCCCTAGTAGCGATGAGTAAATCGAAGTCCACGAAAGATAAATTTCATTTGCTGCAAAGCTGAATTACCTCGTGCTTCGTGGTAGTGAATTGATTTAAACTGAAATAGTGTAAAAAAAGCAAAAAAATAATACCTGATTCATTTGCATGCAACGGGTCGACCGCCACCATCATGCTTGAAGATCTGGGCTAAAATCCTGTGTGCAGTGATGTATGACGTCACCATGTCGGCTGAAGTAATTTGTCACATAGCTGATTTTTTTGTATAATTCGTCGAAGCAGCCGAATCAAATTTTTTAATACTTCACTCATCACAGGCTTTGTTCATATCTAATGTTTGTGTTTAGAGATGAGTGAAGCAAGCTTTGGATGCTACACAGCCGCTTCACTAAAAAAATAATTATAATACTGTATGGAGATTTGTCTCCGTACAGTACTAGACTGTATGGGCTCCGATGAGCCGAAGTAAGTTATTTACAAAGTCGGTTGAGACTTTGTTGAATAACTTCAGTAATTGATTATTACAGTGGAAAACCACTTCAAAACTTGGAACAGAACTCAGATTCGGTTCCGAGTGGTACCTTGGAACCGAAGCAGAGTTCGGTTCCAAGGCTTTTCGCTGTAATAATCAATTATCGAAGTTATTCATTGAAGTTGAGGGCCATTTCTTGAATAACTGATTTCGTCTCATCGTAGCCCATACATTCTAATACTGTACGGTGACAAATCTCTGTACAGTATTATAACAAATTTTTAGCAAAGCGACTTTGGATGCCACATTCGGTAATCTCTATTTGTTCTGTTCTCATCCATTATTATGGAGCCAGCATCAGCTGTATGGCAGAAACTGTTTCCTTCAGGGAGGCTGGCATTTTGCAATATTGTCCTGTGATTCGGTGGCTGCTAACAAAGATCCACCAACGCAGATGTGAATGAAGGCTAAGGGTATGTTCATATGGAGCTTTTTCCATACCTGAAATCCATACAGAAAACATTCCCAATCTGTCTCTCTTTGATTTTAAATATTCCCAACATGGATCTGAAACCTTTGTCATGAACAATAAAAAAATTATTTGCAAAGATCTAGAAAAAAACAACGGGTGACCATTTACTAATTAGAGCCATTGAAGGGGGCTAAAATGGCAGGTCGATATGTAGAATGTACAGGTTAAAGTCCTCAGCAGAAATTCAAGGGTCAACCTGTGGATTTTACAGCAGACTTTTCCCAATGTAAATATTTGCCATGTGAACATATCCTAAGTATTATACACTGTGGTATTTGTCTGCTATAGTTGTCATAGAAAATTTTACTTTTAGAATTTTAATAAATTCCCTGTATCCATGATACACAAAATATCGATCATGTATATGACAAAAAAAGCTCTTTCTCATTTAGATGGCATTGACGTTTGCACTAGGGTTTCTTGCAGTTAAACGTGCGAACAGTGACCTTTCAATGCTGACTGCAGAAAAGAAAAAAACAAATGAGGCTGTATTTTCCCATAGAAAGTCTCTGTGGAAACTACAGTCTTTCTTTGTACCTCTTTCACGTTCATTTTGGCTGGCCTGCTCATAGATATATGGACAAATGAGAAGAATTGCAGGAGAAAAGAATACTCGTCACAGAAGAATGGTGAATAAAAACTGTTATATTGATGCTGTCAAGTTCAAGTGGGACTAGCACTGCACCTGGGTTGAAAATGAAGGAATGTATTCATCCCCAGCCATGTGTGGGAAGACTGATAAATTACAGAGGTTGCCATGTCAAGAGTCCGATTGAAAAGAGTTTTCTATTCCAGATTAATAATACCAAAAGGCGTAAGCAAACAATATCCTATTCTGTCAGATTTTATCTGAAATTAGCGCTTGTACTGATATTAGTGACCAACCACAGAAGCCTCTATGAGATAATTCAACATATCCAGGACTGAAGCAATTAGCTACTTGTAGACAAGTGAAGTCCTGATAAGGTGTCTAATTGAGTTGACAGAATGCCAGCAACCAATGTGAAGTGGACAATGAATTCATATTTATTTTCCCATTCAGTGTAGTGTGGTTTAATTTGTTAATATGTGCGCATTGTGCCATGTTATGGCTCGTAGATGACAAAAATCAATGGAGCTCATTAGGCCCAATAGATCAAATGAAAGAGCGGGATGTTGTAATCATCTCCTTGCTTCAGCTCGTTATAAACAGATGATCATTATGGCTATTAGAGGAAAAACATCATTATCAACACTAGGGGGCACCATATAAATCAAGGAAATAGTCTTAGTCGTCACTAGATACAAGCAGACAAAAAAATACAGTAAAAATACAAAAAATAATGCAACTAAGAAGGAGTTGTGGGAATCAAATGAAAATATATTTGTGTAATGTAATATGTTATAATGATATATGTAAATGATTACAATATTAGAGCGAAGATTTAAAGTAGGGCCATCTCTAACCTGAATACAAATTGAGATACCATTGGGCATTGAGACATACGGGTTCCGTACTGTATGCTGTGGCACATTTGCCCACAGATAATGTAGTTGGGTCTATAGATCCTGCACACTCTTAGGTTGCCAAAGCTGGCATCCGAGCTGGTCCCATAAATGCTCAATTTGCGATAAATCTGGTGGACAAGGAAGTGTCGAAATGTGACAGAGAAATTCCTGGGAACCCCTTCCTGTATGTGGGTGAGCCTTATCCTGCTGAAAAATTCCATTTGGAAGATCTGCCGTGACAGTCAACACATGTGGGAGCAGAATGTCCTGCACATATCACTGAGCTGTTAGTGTCCCAAGTATCAATACTAGGGGTGACCTAATGTTGTATGTGGCGGCTCCCCAGATCATTGAACCAGCAGTTGGGGCAGTGTATGGCCTTCCAGCAAGGACAGTATTGAAGTGCTCACCACAAGGCCTCCATACTCGAATCCCACCCTCATTGAATCCCAAACAGAACTTAGAGTTGTCACTGAAGACACTAAAGTTCCAGTCCATTGCAGTTTAGGTTTCTCATTTACAGCACCACTGCCAAAGAAGGCACGGTGGCAGGCTTTCAATGATTGGACATGTAATGGGCATCATGACACCAAATATCCTTCTGCTAAGCACTTGGAAATGATCTGGCAGAGACAGGGGTGTGTAATGAAGGTGCCACTTTTGTTTGGATGTTGAGCAATGAAATTGTGGTAGCTGCTAGTGTTTGTTAGTAGAACAAACAATTAACTGTACTGGTGGTCTGTCTGGTCCATCCAAAGCCTATTCGCTTAGTACGTGTGCCTTCATGTACCCACTACTCACAACACCTCCTAATAGCTATGTAGTTCAGAACTGCCTAGATGATAGGGAATTTGGCTCTCCTGCCTCTCTCAAGCCTTTGATACTCCCCTCTCAAAGTATCTGTCAACTGGCCAAAATGTCTTCAAGTGCATCGTAGAGGAATGTCTAGCAGTCATCGATCTCTGACCAAAGGTAGCCTCTGAGAGTCTTTTTATAGGTCAGCATGGAAGCATTTGTACACCCTCTTGTGGCAAGACACAGTGTTACTCATACCACACCTGTAATCATTTACATACATTAGTTTTGCAGCAATCTGACATTTCTGTCTGGGTGCCTTATTATATGCGTCAGTCAGAGGAAGCCGAAGGTTACAGAAACAATCAAGTGGGCTATGATATACTATTTCTGGAATACTACCACCCTGTCTACTGCATAAGTTATGTATTCTGATCTCAATGATAAATGACAGTGTTGGGAATACCACTATAGAGCTCAGCAAAACCGGAGACCTTGCCCACGTAATTTGATAACGTTGATGACTATTTAATGGTCTACAAAACTGTTATACTGTATGGCTTAGCTTACAAAGTTTTTTTTTTTTTTCTTATATTCCAAACACATAATAGTCATGGGAATGCCTATTAACAGTACCATTTATAATACTAATCACCAATCTATCAGGAGCATTGGTTCTCCTTGCAGAGATCTAGCCTTTGTAGGGGGTCTTAAAGGCAATGGTTTCAGGAAAATATGCAAATTAGTTTCCTTCTAGAAGTATGAAAACTATCCCTCTAGTAACAACTATAGATTGATCCCCTTTAAGCAAAGAGCCTTGAAACATGGCTAGGGGTAACAGCACTACTAGAAAAACGCTACTTAGATGGGTGTGTCTGGTTTGGCTGATTTCCTTAGGTTTTTTTAGGGATTGGATTATATTATTAAATAGGGATTATATATTATATATTAATAGGGATTTTAGGGATTATATTGATTTACAGGACAGCTACCTATAAGTGGTGCTACAAAGAAAGTTTTCTTCCTTCTGGAGGAGAACTAGTTTGAATAAATCAACTATGCATTGAGACAGAGTATAGTCAGGTCCTCAAGTTACACATAAGACCGGAATGGTGAAAAAAACCCTCAACCTGATTTGAATATATAATGCCAATATGGAATATAATTCTCTAAATTGAACAATTGGATAATAGTGGTACTGACTTTTCTCATTGTGGGTTCTTGTGTACCTATAGGACCTATAACACAATACTTTTAGGGCCTCTGATTCAACATAGCACAGTACAGTAGGGGCCCATAGCAGAATATATGGAACTTTATAGCACTCATCCATTATACAAGGGATAGCCAACCTGAAGCTCTCCAGCTGTTGCAAAACTACAACCCCCAGCATGCCCACACTGCCGACAGCTATCAGCCTACAGTGGGGCATGGTGGGAGTTGCAGTTTTACAACAGCTGGAGAGCCACAGGTTGGTCATCCCTGCATTATACAGTCACATACATGACCCCATTATACATACTGAAATGCCTTATTTTTTCACCATGACAATACCACTTAAGTAGAGCACAGCTTGTCGAATTGTAAGTTTATTGACCTGCCCAGCCCTGAACTCTATTAAAAGGGATGTAAGGGAGTATTGTGCACAGCAGATAAGGAAGCAACCAAAAAATAGCCCTGAATTTGAGAACCAGACATAGTATAAAAAAAAACCTTTCAACCAGCCCCCATAAAAACATGAGAGAAAAAGACTTTTATGGAGCATTCCAGTGTTCAGAGGTGGTATGTGCAGCAAAAACTGTGGAGGTAATTTGAGAGACCTTAGGTCTCCACAGCTAACTTGTCCAGGAAATGTAATGCTTTGGAAACTTGAGCATACAGTACTTTGGAGGCAGACCATGGATCTGTTAAGGACTACAATATGCAGTGGGAATTTGTAGTACCAAATGTAAGTACAGATATAAAGTGAGAGAACAGTTTCATAGGTACAAATCTGCTGACTGATGCACTTTCAGTGGCGTACCTATAATATAGGCAGACCATGCAGCTGCTATGGGGCCCATGGGAGGAGGGGGCCCGGAGTGGATGTAAAGCCCAGCCCCCTGATTACACTACAGTAACAATAGATACTGCATGAGTCCTTACCTGGGGCTCTAGTGGGCTCTACTTCACCTGGGGTGTTTTGTTCCACATGCATGTAATGTCTACTTGCCTTTTGGCAAAATGCAAGTGGACATTACATGCATGTGGAACAAAACACCCCCTGATTATATGGAAGCCAAGACTGGCACGTAACAGGTAGGACAAAGTGTTAGGTTCCCATTCTGCAGAGACCACCTTGACGATTGTGGTGAATGGGCTCAGATAATTTTGTACAAAATGTATTTGCCAAGAGTCTCTAATTTATTAAACAAGCATAGCATGAGCTTTGGACTATTCTATCACTGTGGCATTTTGTGCTTTATCTGGTAGCGGTGTGCGGCTGCAATTTATGTATTTTCCTTTGACATGTATTTAGCCATAGCAACCAGCACCTGCACTCTGGGATGTGCTGACTGAAATTTCTTTTTTTCTTTGCAAGTTTGTACTGGAGGTGTGGCTACTCCATTTGGTCATGCACTCCTGACCAGCCCATTTGCCCCACAGGTGGTTTTTAATCAGTGCAACTATAAAGCCGAGTAATTCGGCATGCATGTTAGTGTCTGCACTCCTGAACTAGGGGAGGCCTTTGTAGTACCAGAAATGGCAAAAGGCAAGTGGACATTACATGCATGTGGAACAAAACACCCCCTGATTATATGGAAGCCAAGACTGGCACGTAACAGGTAGGACAAAGTGTTAGGTTCCCATTCTGCAGAGACCACCTTGACGATTGTGGTGAATGGGCTCAGATAATTTTGTACAAAATGTATTTGCCAAGAGTCTCTAATTTATTAAACAAGCATAGCATGAGCTTTGGAATATTCTATCACTGTGGCATTTTGTGCTTTATCTGGTAGCGGTGTGCGGCTGCAATTTATGTATTTTCCTTTGACATGTATTTAGCCATAGCAACCAGCACCTGCACTCTGGGATGTGCTGACTGAAATTTCTTTTCTTCTTTTTTTCTTTTTTTCTTTGCAAGATTTTGCTTTATGTTTGGGATCATTGTCTTGTTGGAAGATAAATCTCCGTTCTAGTCTCAGGTCATTTGCAGACTCCAACAGGTTTTCATCCAGAATGGTCCTGTATTTGGCTCCATCCATCTTCCCATCAATTTTAACCATCTTCCCTGTCCCTGCTGATGAAAAGCAGGCCCAAACCATGATGCTGCCACCACCATGTTTGACAGTGGGGATGGTGTGTTCAGGGTGATGAGCTGTCTTGCTTTTACGCCAAACATATCTTGCATTGTTTCCAAAAAGTTGGATTTTGGTTTCATCTGTCCAGAGCACCTTCTTCCACATGTTTGGTGTGTCTCCTAGGTGGCTTGTGGCAAACTGTAAATGAGACTTTTTATGGATATCTTTGAGAAATGGCTTTTTTCTTGCCACTCTTCCATAAAAGCCAGATTTGTGAAGTGTTGGACTGATTGTTGTCCTATGGATAGACTCTCCCACCTCAGCAGTAGATTTCAGCTGCAGTTCATCCAGAGTAATCATGGGCCTCTTGGCTGCATCTGTGATCAGTCTTCTCCTAGTTTGAGATGAAAGTTTAGAGGGATGGCCGGGTCTTGGTAGATTTGCAGTGGTCTGATACTCCTTCCATTTCAATATGATCGCTTGCACAGTGCTCCTTGGGATGTTTAAAGCTTGGGAAATCTTTTGGTATCCAAATCCGGCTTTAAACTTTTCCACAACAGTATCACGGACCTGCCTGGTATGTTCCTTGGTCTTCATGATGCTCTCTGTGCTTTAAACAGAACCCTGAGACTATCACAGAGCAGGTGCATTTATACGGAGACTTGATTACACACAGGTGGATTCTATTTATCTTCATCAGTCATTTAGGACAACATTGGATCATTCAGAGATCCTCAATGAACTTCTGGAGTGAGTTTTCTGAACTGAAAGTAAATGGGCCAAATAATTTTGCACGCCCAACTTTTCAGTTTTATTATTACAAAAAAAGTTTAAATGATCCAATAAATTTAGTTCCACTTTCGTTCCATGTTAAAGATAATACAACCGGATCCGTTCATAACGGATATATAGTACAGACCAAAGGTTTGGACACTCCTTCTCATTCAAAGAGTTTTCTGTATTTTCATGACTATGAAAATTGTAGATTCACACTGAAGGCATCAAAACTATGACATAACACATGTGGAACTATATCCTTAACAAAAAAGTGTGAAACAACTGAAAATATGTCTTATATTCTAGGTTCTTCAAAGTAGCCACCTTTTGCTTTGATTACTGCTTTGCACACTCTTGGCATTCTCTTGATGAGCTTCAAGAGGTAGTCACCGGAAATGGTATTCCAACAGTCTTGAAGGAGTTCCCAGAGATGCTTAGCACTTGTTGGCCCTTTTGCCTTCACTCTGCGGTCCAGCTTTTTCTTTACTTAGCTGCTTTTTTCTTGCCATAATACAAATTCTAACAGTCTATTCAGTAGGACTATCAGCTGTGTATCCACCTGACTTCTGCCCAACACAACTCATGGTCTCAACCCCATTTATAAGGCAAGAAATCCCACTTATTAAACCTGACAGGGCACACCTGCGAAGGTGACTACCTCTTGAAGCTCATCAAGAGAATGCCAAGAGTGTGCAAAGCAGTAATCAAAGCAAAAGGTGGCTACTTTGAAGAACCTAGAATATAAGACATATTTACAGTTGTTTCACACGTTTTTGTTAAGTATATAATTCCACATATGTTAATTCATAGTTTTATATATATTAAAATGTACTTTATATTTGTGCGGGGAGGGAGGGGCCCAATATTGAGTTTTGCTATGGGGCCCCGTGATTTCAATGTATGCCCCTGTGCCCTTTGAATCCTTTCAGAGTCCTGTGGACACAATCAGACACACCTTTATGCCTAGTAGAGTGACCAGATGAAAGAATCACACACTGCTACTGTGGCACATTCTTACTGTACGACTAGGGGTGTAGTTTGTATAGCCTAATATTGAATATTGAAAACCATACAAACATGGAATAGAAGACTTCTACTGCCACATAAACATCCAATTCAGGTAAATAGATAATTGATTTATTAGCCAGAATACATAATCACACATGTAATATAAGCAAACATTAGTGAGTGCAGCACCCAAAATGTGTTTGTTTGAATGTCCTCTCAACGAGATTTAATTAGTAAAGTTTTTCATGACCTATGACCTTTGCATAACTTCCAGAGTTTTCTAAGGGGCTAAAAGATGTAGCTATTCAAAGGCGAGCGGTGGCATGATTCATGAAAGCTGACCATTGGACAAGCATACTTAATTTAAAAATAATCACTGAGCTAGAAACTTGTGTAGTTGTTATTAATGTAAACACTAGAGTTGAGCGAATCCTAAAAGATTTGGGGATTCGGAATTCGGCCCGAATATTTCGCAGGATTCGTGGGTTCGGGCCGAATCACGAATCCCATTAAAGTCTATGGGAGACCCGAATATTTTTGCAGGGGCCAAAGGTTCTGCACAGTCAAGTTTGCCCCAACATCTGAAAACCTCAGAAAATGATGGAAACACCTTGGAAATGCATAGGAAACACCAGGGGCAGCATGTAGGGATGCCTCTGAGACTCCCTAATTGCACCATTTTTTCTAAATCTGGCCAATAGTCTGGTGATGACCCCAAGGCAATTTTCAGGGACACGGTAATGGTGACCCACTTAAAAATGCTGCCTGACAACCTGGCGGTGAACCCCTGATTTTCTGTCTTTCAATAAGATTGCAGTGTAAAGCATGGTGGTGAGCCTCAGTAATAAGATTGCAGTGTAAAGCATGGTGGTGAGCCTCAGTATGACTTTTTAGATGGAGATTGCATGTGGTCACGTACTCCCTGGAACCCCATAGTCACCCCTTCTCTGATGTGCTACCCCAGAACATTCTCTGCCCCAATTCGCAAGACTTTTGCAGTCTCAGTGTGCTGACAGTGGGGATTTACCAGTGTTGTCTGAGGAGGTGGTGGACAATGGCGAGACACAGGTGTCGGGGGGTGAGGTAGTTGTATGGGAAGCAAGTTACAGTGGGGACTCCTTGGGGGGACTTTCTCATGATGGGACAGATTCAATTGTGTTTAGAAAGGCTGATGGGCTTCCGTCAGCACTGTGTGTATAGAACCCCATGGCCTTTCATAAAAATAGTCTGGCGATGACCCCAAGGCAATTTTCAGGGACACGGTAATGGTGACCCACTTAAAAATGCTGCCTGACAACCTGGCGGTGAACTCCTGATTGTCTGTCTTTCAATAAGATTGCAGTGTAAAGCATGGTGGTGAGCCTCAGTAATAAGATTGCAGTGTAAAGCATGGTGGTGAGCCTCAGTATGACTTTTTAGATGGAGATTGCATGTGGTCACGTACTCTCTGGAAACCCATAGTCAGCCCTTCTCTGATGTGCTACCACAGAACATTCTCTGCCACAATTTGCAAGACCTTTTGCAGTCTCAGTGTGCTGACAGTGGGGATTTACCAGTGTTGTCTGAGGAGGTGGTGGACAATGGCGAGACACAGGTGTCGGGGGGTGAGGTAGTTGAAAGTGAAGCAAGTTACAGTGGGGACTCCTTGGGGGGACTTTCTCATGATGGGACAGATTCAACTTGGGTGGATCAGGCACAGGAACAGATCTTTTTTTTTTTTTGTGTTTATTTAACTTTTATTTAGCACAAATAACCACAGAGATATTTATTCGTTCTCTTCGCTGCGCAGTCTGGCGTTGGGGTTCGTCACTTTTATGGCGAGCTGTGCCGCTCTCTCCACAATGGTCTTTCAGTTCTTTGAGGAGATGTTGTGGGCGATTTCTGCACAGAAGGACTTGTTGCTCATCAACAGAACCTCGAGCTCCTTGACATTGTGGACCAGGAATTTGCGGAACCCTGTGGGCAGCATGTGTTTGGTCTTCTTGTTGCTACCGTACCCAATGTTGGGCATCAGGATCTGCCCCTTAAACCTCCTGCGGGCTCTGTTGTCAATACCTCTGGGTTTACGCCAGTTACGCTTAATCTTTACATAACGGTCTGATTGGTGGCGGATGAACTTCTTCGTCCGCTTCTTGACGATCCTGGGCTTAATGAGGGGCCAGAGAGCCGCCATGATACCGGTTCGGAGCGTCCGCCTTCTCCGCAGACAGCCCGAGGAAGAGAGCGGAACAGGTCAATTTTAAGTGTGAGGCAACATCAGCACCACAACCGCTTGGGAGAGGCAGTGGGCATTGTGTTTAGAAAGGCTGATGGGCTTCCGTCAGCACTGTGTGTATAGAACCCCATGGCCTTTCATAAAAAATTTGGTTACAAAGCCGCATGACTCCTGAAAAATTGTTTTTAGAAAGCCGGATGACTTTCCTGAAAAATTGTTAGTAGAAAGACGGATGACTTTCCTGAAAAATTGTTAGTAGGAAGCCGGATGAATTTCCTGAAAAATTGTTGCATATGCAACTCAGATGAAGAGGAGGAGGAGGAGGAAAGCAAGCAATTTAGGAGGTAGCCTGAGGTGGGGATGAGAACTGGGGGGATATCCATGACCTGTTCATCTTGATGAACGTGAGGATGTCGGCATTGTCGGTGGACAGGCGCGTCCGTTTGTCCGTAATGATACCCCCGGCGGCACTAAAAACCCTTTCAGACAGTACACTTGCAGCAGGGCAGGCAAGCACCTCAAGAGCGTACTGCGCAAGTTCTGGCCACCTGTCCAGCTTGGCCAGCCAGTAATTATATGGCGTGGAGTTATCGGTCATGACGTTGGTCTGGTCCGCGACATACTCCCTCACCATCTTGCGGTACTGTTCCGCCCTGCTCTGCCTGCCCTGTGGCTGTGTAGTACTGTCTTGCTGGGGTTTAAGAAACTTGGCAAAAGCATGGAATAGTGTACCCCTGCCCTTGGCGCCTACACTGACTTTCCCCCTCCTCTCCTCTCCAACTTCAGCCACTGCAGTCCGCCCCCTGTTGCTCGACTGGTCTGGAAAGGCCTGTAGCAGTTTCTGAACCAGGGCCTTGTGGTAGAAAGTGACTCGGGTGCTCCTTTCCTCCACGGGTATAAGTTGGGCAAAGTTGTCCTTGTAGCGTGGGTCAAGGAGGGTGTACACCCAATAGTCATTGGTGGACAGTATCTTCTTGACCCGGGGATCACGACAAAGGCAGCCAAGCATAAAGTCTGCCATGTGCCCTACTGTGCCAACACGCAAGCCTTCAGCCTCCTCACTTAGCGGACTCTCCATCTCCTCCTCCCCCCCCTTCCTCCGACCCCAATTCATCCTCCTCAGCCCATACCCGCTCAACAGGTAGCATGGAATCACCCCCTGATGCATGGTGCCCAAGAGTTTCTTCCTCCTCCTCAGTTTCACGCTGCGAAACTGACAACAGGGTGCTCTCAATGTCACTGTCTTCCCCCACCTCCTGTGACACTGCTGAATCCTCAGATCTTAGGTTCCTCAAGGAGTTCTGGATGAGGCACAACAGAGGGATGGTGACACTGATGATGTGTGCATCACCACTGACCATCTCTGTTGCCTCCTCAAAGGGACCTAAGACCTGGCAGATGCCAGCCATCCACGTCCACTCCTCAGCATAGACATGAGGAAGCTGACTGGCCTGACTACCACCTCGGGGGATCAGCTGGCAGTCTACAACTGCCCTGCGTTGTTGGTACACCCTGGCTAGCATGTGTAACGTTGAATTCCAACGTGTGGGAACGTCACACAGCAGCCGGTGAACAGGGAGTTGTAGCCACCCTTGCACAGTCCTGAGGGTCGCGGCATCGGTGGTGGACTTGCGAAAATGGGCGCATATGCGCCGCACCTTGGTGAGCAACTCACTCAACTGGGAGTGAGGTCTTGAGGAACCGCTGGACCACCAAGTTGAGCACGTGGGCCATGCATGGCACGTGAGTCAGCCCACCAAGATGCAGAGCCGCCACCAGGTTACGCCCATTATCGCAGACCACCATTCCTGGCTGAAGGTTCAGCGGCGCCAGCCACACATTGGTCTTCCCCCTGATGCCCTGTAAGAGCTCTTCAGCCGTGTGCCTCTTATCCCCCAGGCTCAGCAGTTTCAGGACTGCCTGCTGCCGCTTCCCTACCACAGTGCTGAAACTGCTAACCATTGAGGAAATGAGACTTGACGATTGGGGCATCACTGCCACTTTGGAGGAGGAGGAGGTGGAGGTGGAGGTGGAGGCATAATGTGCCGGAGACACACAGATGGAACTATGTCCCACAATTCGTGGTGTGTAGCACATGTGCAGCCCCACGATCGGTCTCTGACCCAGCCTCCACCAGATTGACCCAATGTGCCATGAGGGAGATGTAATGTCCCTGGCCACCGGTACTCGTCCACGTATGTGTTGGTCATGTGGACTTTACCACAAACCGCGTTTTTGAGAGCGTGGGTGATGTTCTCAGACACATGCCGGTTCAGGGCGGGGACGGCACATCGGGCAAAATAGTGTCGGCTGGGGACAGAGTAACGGGGGGCTGCAGCCTCCATAAGGTTATGGAAGGATTCTGTCTCCACAAGCTTGTACGGCAACATTTCCAAACTAATCAGCTTGGCGTTGTGCACATTTAGAGCTTGTGCATGGGGGTGGGTGGCTGCGTACTTGCGCTTGCGTTCAAATGTCTGCGGTAGAGACAGTTGAACGCCGCACTGGGACACATGAGTGGAGGAGAGGGAGGGAGATGGAGCTGGAGGGGTCCTTTCGGGGCTGGAGGCTGCAACGTCCTGGCTTGGACGAGACACAGTTGCTGGACTAACTGTGTCAACGTCACCAGCTGACAGAAGTGCAAACCATTTGGTGGGGTGTTTTCTCTCCAAATGTTTGCGCAGGCTACTAGTGGTCAGGTTGTTGCGTTTTGAACCCCTGCTCATTGACATGTGGCACAGATTGCACACCGCCAAACGAGGATCGGCCTCATCATCCTTAAAGTACTCCCAAACTAAGGAGTGGCGCATAGTACGGGCTGGAGCGTGACCTCTAGGAGCACTTGGGGAAGTAGTGACTCGGCCCTGGCTTCTCCCTCGTCGCAGCCCTCTGGCTCTCTCAACAGCTTGTGGTGCTGATGTCGTCTCACAGTCTGAACCACTGCCTCCAGTTGCCTCATCCACCCAAGTAGGATCTGTCCACTCATCATCCCCCAGGTCTTCCTCAGACTCCACAGTGACGTTCCTGACAACTACCTCCGACAACAGTGTCTCGTCGTCATCTTCCACCAGTTTCTCAGACGCCACTGCTAACTCCCCACTCTCATAACCCGGAGACTGCAAAAGGTCCTGAGAATCAGGGCATAGCAGCTTGTCCACTGGCACATCAGGGAAGTGGTGGCTGAAGAATTCCATGGATAAATTTTGTCTGTTGGACATACCCCTAGAGGGTTCTGGCTGGGGAGAAGGAGGGCGAGTTGGAGGACAGACACCCTGGCTCAGAGAAGTCGACTGGCTGGATGAGGGGGCAGACGAAACGTGGCTGGACGTGCTCTCTGCAATCCACTGAACCACCTCCTGTTGTTGTTTGGGGTCTGTCAGAGTTGTAGGACGCTGCCCTACCAACTTCTGGAGTTGACCAGGCACCCTGACCTTACGTGTTTCCACTGTACCCACAGCAGCCGGCACTGTGTCACCACGCACACCACGGTCATCACCGCTGACCACAGCACCACCACGATTCCCACCTCTCCCTCCACAACCACCTCTTCCACCTCTCCCAGCTCTTCCCCCTCTCCCCCTGACCCTGGAGTTCTCCATGTGCACAGTAGCAGTATTATATTATTATTAGAGATGAGCGAGCATACTCGTCCGAGCTTGGTGCTCGTTCGAGTATTAGGGTACTCGTAAGTGCTCGCTGCTCGGACGAGTATCTCGCCATACTCGAGGAAATGGCAACTTCCGCATCGTGTTTTTTGGCGCCTATAAACACAGCCAATCACAAGCCAGGAGACTCTACGGTACACCCAGCATCACGTGGGGCCCTTACATGTCGATAGCATGGGTTGGCTGGCCTGATCAGGTGACCCTGGAATATACTAGTGACTGGCCGCGGCGCTCGGCTCAGATGCCGTCTGGATGTCGTTAGGGATAGAGCTGCTGCCTTTCAGGGACAGTGTTAGGGCCTTCATTTAGTTCTCTGTTAGGCAGGAATCACCCACAAAGAACCCAACAGCCCTTCTAAGGGCTAGAAGAATTTTTTTTTTGTCTCCTGGCTTGGCTGGCTGGCTGGCACTAGTAGTGCAGCTATCGCCATATCTAACCCTGGTTTTTTTTTTTTATTGTTCTATCTCAGTGATACAAATCCATTGCACACAGCAGTGTGGAACCATTCTGTGTGTCACAGTTCAGCACACTCACTCCAATCCATATATACTGTCCAGGTGACACTTTCTGTACGTCACAGAATACAACCAAGTCATTTGCTACCAATATCATCTACAGCTTGATCCAGAAAATTCTCTGTGCGACATTTGTCTGGGTCGCAGACTAAATAGCCACCGTTAACAGGGTGTCAGTCAGTTCTACCATAGTTCCTGCACGTCACGTTCCCAAAAAACAAAATTTAAAAAAATATAAAAAAAATATAAAAAAAATTTTTTTCAGTTGTTTTAGCTCAGTGATACAAATCCATTTTACTCAGCTGCGTGTAACCTTTCTGTGTGTCACAGTTCAGCTACACTAGCTCCCATCCGTATATACTGTCCAGGTGACACTTTCTGTACGTCACAGAATACAACCAAGTCATTTGCTACCAATATCATCTACAGCTTGATCCAGAAAACTCTCTGTGCGACATTTGTCTGGGTCGCAGACTAAATAGCCACCGTTAACAGGGTGTCAGTCAGTTCTACCATAGTTCCTGCACGTCACGTTCCCAAAAAAAACAAAATATAAAAAAAATATAAATATTTTTTCAGTTGTTTTAGCTCAGTGATACAAATCCATTTTACTCAGCTGTGTGTAACCTTTCTGTGTGTCACAGTTCAGTACACTAGCTCCCATCCGTATATACTGTCCAGGTGACACTTTCTGTACGTCACAGAATACAACCAAGTCATTTGCTACCAATATCATCTACAGCTTGATCCAGAAAACTCTCTGTGCGACATTTGTTTGGGTCGCAGACTAAATAGCCACCGTTAACAGGGTGTCAGTCAGTTCTACCATAGTTCTTGCACGTCACGTTCCCAAAAAAAAACAAAATAAAAAAAAAAATATTTTTTCAGTTGTTTTAGCTCAGTGATACAAATCCATTTTACTCAGCTGTGTGTAACCTTTCTGTGTGTCACAGTTCAGTACACTAGCTCCCATCCGTATATACTGTCCAGGTGACACTTTCTGTACGTCACAGAATACAACCAAGTCATTTGCTACCAATATCATCTACAGCTTGATCCAGAAAACTCTCTGTGCGACATTTGTCTGGGTCGCAGACTAAATAGCCACCGTTAACAGGGTATCAGTCAGTTCTACCATAGTTCTTGCACGTCACGTTCCCAAAAAAACAAAATATAAAAAAAAAAATTTTTTTTCAGTTGTTTTAGCTCAGTGATACAAATCCATTTTACTCAGCTGCGTGTAACCTTTCTGTGTGTCACAGTTCAGCACACTCGCTCCAATCCGTATAATCTGTCCAGGTGACACTTTCTGTACGTCACAGAATACAACCAAGTCATTTGCTACCAATATCATCTACAGCTTGATCCAGAAAACTCTCTGTGCGACATTTGTTTGGGTCGCAGACTAAATAGCCACCGTTAACAGGGTGTCAGTCAGTTCTACCATAGTTCCTGCACGTCACGTTCCCAAAAAAACAAAATATAAAAAAAAATTATTTTTTCAGTTGTTTTAGCTCAGTGATACAAATCCATTTTACTCAGCTGCGTGTAACCTTTCTGTGTGTCACAGTTCAGCACACTAGCTCCCATCCGTATATACTGTCCAGGTGACACTTTCTGTACGTCACAGAATACAACCAAGTCATTTGCTACCAATATCATCTACAGCTTGATCCAGAAAACTCTCTGTGCGACATTTTTTTGGGTCGCAGACTAAATAGCCACCGTTAACAGGGTGTCAGTCAGTTCTACCATAGTTCTTGCACGTCACGTTCCCAAAAAAAACAAAATAAAAAAAAAATATATATTTTTTCAGTTGTTTTAGCTCAGTGATACAAATCCATTTTACTCAGCTGTGTGTAACCTTTCTGTGTGTCACAGTTCAGTACACTAGCTCCCATCCGTATATACTGTCCAGGTGACACTTTCTGTACGTCACAGAATACAACCAAGTCATTTGCTACCAATATCATCTACAGCTTGATCCAGAAAACTCTCTGTGCGACATTTGTCAGGTCGCAGACTAAATAGCCACCGTTAACAGGGTGTCAGTCAGTTCTACCATAGTTCTTGCACGTCATGTTCCCAAAAAAACAAAATATAAAAAAAAAAATGATTTTTTCAATTGTTTTAGCTCAGTGATACAAATCCATTTTACTCACTGTGTGTAACCTTTCTGTGTGTGACAGTTCAGTAAACTAGCTCCCATCCATATATACTGTCCAGGTGACACTTTCTGTACGTCACAGAATACAACAAGTCATTTGCTACCAATATCATCTACAGCTTGATCCAGAAAACTCTCTGTGCGACATTTGTCTGGGTCGCAGACTAAATAGCCACCGTTAACAGGGTGTCAGTCAGTTCTACCATAGTTCTTGCACGTCACGTTCCCAAAAAAACAAAATATAAAAAAAAAAAATTTTTCAGTTGTTTTAGCTCAGTGATACAAATCCATTTTACTCAGCTGCGTGTAACCTTTCTGTGTGTCACAGTTCAGCACACTCGCTCCAATCCGTATAATCTGTCCAGGTGACACTTTCTGTACGTCACAGAATACAACCAAGTCATTTGCTACCAATATCATCTACAGCTTGATCCAGAAAACTCTCTGTGCGACATTTGTTTGGGTCGCAGACTAAATAGCCACCGTTAACAGGGTATCAGTCAGTTCTACCATAGTTCCTGCACGTCACGTTCCCAAAAAAACAAAATATAAAAAAAAATTATTTTTTCAGTTGTTTTAGTTCAGTGATACAAATCCATTTTACTCAGCTGTGTGTAACCTTTCTGTGTGTCACAATTCAGTACACTAGCTCCCATCCGTATATACTGTCCAGGTGACACTTTCTGTACGTCACAGAATACAACCAAGTCATTTGCTACCAATATCATCTACAGCTTGATCCAGAAAACTCTCTGTGCGACATTTGTTTGGGTCGCAGACTAAATAGCCACCGTTAACAGGGTGTCAGTCAGTTCTACCATAGTTCTTGCACGTCACGTTCCCAAAAAAACAAAATATAAAAAAAAAATTTTTTTCAGTTGTTTTAGCTCAGTGATACAAATCCATTTTACTCAGCTGCGTGTAACCTTTCTGTGTGTCACAGTTCAGCACACTCGCTCCAATCCGTATATACTGTCCAGGTGACACTTTCTGTACGTCACAGAATACAACCAAGTCATTTGCTACCAATAACATCTACAGCTTGATCCAGAAAACTCTCTGTGCGACATTTGTTGGGTCGCAGACTAAATAGCCACCGTTAACAGGGTGTCAGTCAGTTCTACCATAGTTCCTGCACGTCACGTTCCCAAAAAAAACAAAATATAAAAAAATTATTTTTTTCAGTTGTTTAGTTCAGTGATACAAATCCATTTTACTCAGCTGCGTGTAACCTTTCTGTGTGTCACAGTTCAGCACACTCGCTCCAATCCGTATAATCTGTCCAGGTGACACTTTCTGTACGTTACTTAATTCTTCCGGACTTAACAAGTTTGTGGGTTTCAGTACACCAGGCCCGTGTAATTTTTTTTTTTTATTATCATACACCTATATACAAAAAATGTTGAACCCCAGGGCTAAGGGTCGAGGGCGTGGGCGTGGGCATTCAATTACTGCAGGGGGCAGAGGCCGTGGTCCTGGGCAGGGTGAGACAGTACCCGCTGATGAGGGAGCAGGGGAATTCCGCAGAGCTACACTCCATAGCTTCATGTCTCAACTTACAGGGACACGTGGTAGAGGACTGTTGAAACCACAACAGTGCGAACAGCTGATCTCGTGGATTGCGGACAATGCTTCAAGTAATTTTTCCACCAGTCACTCTTCCACGCAGTCCCCCACGTTACCCGCACTCCTATGGCTCCTCTACCTCAACCTCCTTCCCCCCAGTCTGCCCCCTCCCAGGAAAATTTGGAATGCGATCCGGCATACTCTCAGGAACTGTTTTCTGGACCCTTCCCAGAGTCACAAACCACTTCTCAGGTTGCTGCTGACCTCGTTCCCGATGCCCAAGTTTTCCAACTGTCGCAGTCTGTGGGTGATGATGATGACAATGTTGAGTTAGTGGAAGAAGTTTGTAAAGAGGTGTCGGACGAGGAGGAGACACGGTTGTCAGACAGTGGTGAAGTTGTTGTCAGGGCAGGAAGTCCGAGAGGGGAGCAGACTGAGGAATCGGAGGATGACGAGGTGACTGACCCAAGCTGGGTTGATATGCGGAGTGAAGACAGTGCTTCTGAGGCGGAGGCGAGTGCTGCACCAGAACAGGTTGTAAGAGGCAGTGGTGTGGCCAGAGGGAGAAGCAGGGCCAGAGCTGGTGCATCAGCAGCAACTGTTTCACGTAGTGAAGCTCCCGTGGCGAGGCCTAGATGTTCGCAAGTCTGGAGGTTCTTTAAAGAAAGTGAGGATGACCGACGGACTGTGGTGTGCAACCTGTGCCACACCAGGATCAGCAGGGGTGCCACCACTACTAGCCTAACCACCACCAGCATGCGCAGGCATATGAGTGCTAAACACCCCACTCAATGGAACCAAGGCCGTTCACCACCTCCTGCGGGTCACACCACTGCTCCTTCCCCTGTGTCACTCGCTGCCTCTGCTAGTCAACCCCCTGCGTCACTCGCTGCCTCTGCTAGTCCACCCCATGCCCAGGACCCCGGCACGAGCGCCTCCCGCTGGAAAACCACACCTTCGCCTCCACGATCCTCCACAGTGTCCACCAATGTGTCTCAGCGCAGCTTTCAGCTGTCTTTACAGCAGACGCTGGAGAGCAAGAGGAAATACAGTTCCACCCACCCACATGCCCAAGCCCTCAACTTCCACATCTCCAAATGCTTAGCCTGGAGATGCTGCCCTATAGGCTGGTAGAGACCGAGGCCTTTTGCAATCTCATGGCGGTGGCTGCCCCTCGGTATTCGGTCCCCAGCTGCCACTATTTTTCCCGATGTGCCGTCCCAGCCCTACACCAGCACGTGTCACAGAACATCATCCGTGCCCTGACCAACGCTGTTTCTGAGAAGGTC
>ONZH01015512.1:0-41605 GCA_900303285.1 Rhinella marina | reverse complement strand
AAAAGCCATGTATTGCGCAGGTAAACCCCTGAAGCTCAGCTTGGAAGGGGCGGGGTCTCTACAAAGATCACCCTCGTGGGTGGTCCAATCCAGTGTGGGAGCGTGTAGTCTCAGCCATGGAAGGCCCAAGAGGATTGGGTCCACAGACTGAGGTAATACTAGGAGCGAAATGATCTCCTTATGTAAGGCTCCTATCTGGATCTCAACAGGAACTGTGCGGTGTGTGATGCACCTGCCTAATTTGGAACCGTCCACCACAGTGATGTTATACTGGTGGCCAGAGGTTGATAGGAATTTCCGAGCTTCTGGGTACACTTACGTGAAATAAAATTACCAGAAGCACCGGAATCAATAAAGGCTCTGGTTGGCGTGGTCTTACCATCTACCCTGATCAAGACGTGCAGTGTGCATTTTGTGGAGGTTTGTGCGATCTCACCTAGGGGAATACCTCCCACTGACCCTAGGTGCGCCCGTTTCCCGACTTCTGAGGACAATGGGGAGCAATGTGGCCTGGTTTTTTACACAAATAGCAAACCACCCCAGACCTGCGGGGACCGAGTCTGTCTATCTCCATAGGTTCTTCAGGTGGAACCACAAGCCTGGAAAATACCGGAGCTAGCCGACCCCGTCTCCGCTCAGTAGCTTGCTCGAGACGGCGTTCGGACAGACGGCGGTCAATCCTAATGGCCAGATCGATGAGACCACGAAGAGTACCTGGTCTCTCTCTACCTGCCAGCTCGTCCTTGATGGACGGACTTAAGCCGGCGGAGAAAATCGCTAGCAAGGGAGCATCTTGCCATGCCCAACTCGGACGCCAGGGTTCGGAAAACGGATGGCGTATTGTGAAACGAGTCCGTTCCCTGGCGTAGCTCCAGAAGACAGGAGCTGGCGGTAACCAGAGGATCAGGTCCCTGAAATACCTCCCTAAAGCAGGACAAAAAGAGAGGTAGGGAGCCCACACAAGGATCACCTCTCTCCCATAGAGGGGTAGCCCAAGCCAGTGCCTGCCCGGACAAGAGGGATATTATGAATGCCACTTAGTGTGGTCATCCAAAAAACTGTCGGGGTTTCAACTGAAAGTGGATCAGGCACTTGACTTAAGAATCCCCGACACTCCTGCTGTTCCCCACGGGAAACGTTCGGGCAGAGGTAACTTAGGCGGTCGGTGAATCGCCACGGGGAACTTGCGGACATACCGAAGCAGCAGCGGAGTGGGAAGTAGCGGCAGCCTGCTGCTCCACGGCCTGCAACCGACCGTCTAAGGTGGACAGAAATTCCGTGCTAGACGCCGAGATGGCGGCAGCACGTTGCTCCATCTCCTGCATGCGTTGTTCCCATTGTTTAACGTACGCCTGCATGGAGGGAGTGTGAGACATAGCACCGGCGGATCCCGGGCCGGTGCCTACTGTTAGGCCAAGCGCGCGCGTGCACGGCATCGGTGCCCGCGCCTTACATCGCACACCTCACAATTGTTCACTGGACTGTAGTTTATATAATTGAGTGAAAAAAACGTATTCTCTAGACTGCGGCTAGTGTATCGCACACCTCACAATTGTTCACTGGACTGTAGTTTATATAATTGAGTGAAAAAAACGTATTCTCTAGACTGCGGCTAGTGTATCGCACACCTCACAATTGTTCACTGGACTGTAGTTTATATAATTGAGTGAAAAAAATTATTCTCTAGACTGCGGCTAGTGTATCGCAAACCTCACAATTGTTCACTGGACTGTAGTTTATATAATTGAGTGAAAAAAATTATTCTCTAGACTGCGGCTAGTGTATCACACACCTCACAATTGTTCACTGGACTGTAGTTTATATAATTGAGTGAAAAAAAATGTATTCTCTAGACTGCGGCTAGTGTATCACACACCTCACAATTGTTCACTGGACTGTAGTTTATATAATTGAGTGAAAAAAACCTATTCTCTAGACTGAGGCTAGTGGACCGCACACCTAACAATTGTTGACTGGACTGTAGTTTATATAATTGAGTGAAAAAAATTATTCTCTAGACTACGGCTAGTGTATCGCACACCTCAAAATTGTTCACTGGACTGTAGTTTATATAATTGAGTGAAAAAAATTATTCTCTAGACTGTGGCTAGTGTATCGCACACCTCACAATTGTTCACTGGACTGTAGTTTATATCATTGAGTGAAAAAAACCTATTCTCTAGACTGCACTACAGATCCCAGTAAGCCAAGGTGCAGCAGCAGCAAAAATGAGTACTGAGAGGATTTTGGGCAATTTCATTGGGATCTGTGTGGACCATGTGCTGTCCGCTTTCTGCCCCCAGTCGCTGTGCACAGTGTCCAGCCAAGATGGCGGTACCTGCACAAGTCCCAGCCAGCAGCCGAGAGGAGGCCAAAAAAAATGTCGTTGTAGCCCTTAGAAGGAGCGTTGGGTTCTTTGTGGATGATTCCTGCCTAACCAGATTCTAATTTCACGCCCTAACAGTGTGCAGCCAAGATGGCGGTAGCTGCACTACAAGTCCCAGCCAGCAGCCAGGAGGAGACAAAAAAAACAATGTGCTTGTAGCCCTTAGAAGGGCTGTTGGGTTCTTTTTGGGTGATTCCTGCCTAACCAACAACTAAATTCAGGCCCTAACACTCTCCCTGACAGACAGCAGCTCTATCCCTAATCTCATGCAGACGGCGTATGACGCGAGCAGATTCTTATATTCCCAGGTCATCTGATCTGGCCAGCCAATCCCTGCTATCGACTTGTAGGGGCCCCACGTGATGCTAGGAGGTACCAAAGACTCTCCTGCATGTTGATTGGCTGAAAAAAAGGCGGCTAACATGCAGGAAGAGGAAGTTGCCATTTCCTTGAGGATCGCGATATGTTCGTCTGAGTAGCGAGCATATGCGAATACCCTAATGTTCGAACGAGCCACAAGCTCGGATGAGCATGTTCGCTCATCTCTATTAGGTACATCTTGGGGGGCAATTTATTTATTATTATATTTTGCTTATTTTGAACTAAAAATCATTTTTTCAATTGGTCTTTGTTAAAAATATGGAGTCCTTTTTTCTGTAGATAGCTGAGATGCTCTAGTAGCAGCCTATGGATTTTTTTTTTATTTTCTGTCAGTCAGGGAGCTCCTTATCTCTGACCTCAGACATTATAAACATTCATTATAGCTCAGTTCTGACCTTACTGATAAGAATGTCTTAAATAACATGACCTCTTAGTAGTTTATAGATAAGGTTTATTAGGTGACCGGCACAAAGTAAAAGTCAAAGTACTAATCATACAGCTAGAAAAATAGTTACACTTTTGACAGAATGGCTTAATATTTTTTTAATAAAGTCCATTTTTTTTTCTGTTCACGTATCCAAATGAGGGTTTGTTTTTTTGCGGGACAAATTACACTTTCTAATGTCACCATTTAATATGACCTACAATGTGGAAAGCAGGGAAAAAAAATAGGGTGAAAAGTTAAAAAAAACATGCAATTTCTTCACCGTTCTTCACCGTTTTACTTTTTTTTCCCTATGGCGTTCCCTTTGCGGCAAAACAGACCTGTTCTCTTCATTCTATGAGTCTGTACAATTCCAATGAACCCACATATATATAAGCATTTTATGTCTATATAGTGTAAATAGAAACTTAATTTTTTTTTTATTTTTTTTTACAATAGTTTTGTCTACTGACCTCTGTGGGGGCTCATTTTTTGTAGGATGATCTGTAGTTTTGATACCATGTTGGAGTGTGTGTGACTTTTTGATCACGTTTTATTTCATTTTTTGAGTAAGAGAAGCAAATTAGACATTTTGACCCTTTTTCCGTTTCGCCATTTGCTATATTGGAAATAATATTTTTATATTTAAATAGTATGAGTGTTTTTTTGTGTTGATGATCATCAACGTATGATGTTTATATTTTTGTTTTGTATGTATTTATTTTTTTCTATGTAGTGATTTAAATTTTTATATTATTTTTAAATTATTTTAAAAATTTTTTTAATGTTTTTGCAGCCATTGGTTGATATTACAAAACTCACTATTTTTTAATTCAATATTACCGTGTTTAATAGAGAAGCATGTTAATAGCTGAATTGCCAATTTTTAAGTTGGTCAGTCACCTGCTGGCCAACATAAGAACTGCAGTTCCAATATCCTGGGTCTCTTCAGAGAGACCCAGTGTATTGAACTGAATTACCGGCATCCCAATTGGTCACAAGGGATGCTATTAAGAAACCCAGAAGCACACACTTCCAGGTTTTTAAGCTTTTAGATCCCGTGATCACACTTGTTCATGGCATCTAAAGGCTTTAATGACCACAATCGACATTGTTGACAGTTGCGGTCATTATTTGCGGGTCTCTGCTGTTTAAAACAGCAGAGAACAACCAGCCATGGTGCTCACTGCACGTGCATCTTCGCCGAAGTTTGACAAGAAATCTGATTAGTTATTAGTGATGATCAAGCACCCCAATGTTCGGGTACTCGGGTGCTCTGGCCGAACACTAGGTAGTGCTCGAGTGCTCGGCCGAGCACCCAAGTGTAATGGAAGTCAATGGGAGAAGACCGGGCACCCCCTGCTCTGCAGAGGGGAGAGTGTCTGGTCCATAGGGAAATGTCAGAAATTGGTGGAAACACCACAGAAATGCTTAGGGAACAGCATGGGGGAATGTCTGGATGCATCATGGACACCGAAGTCGCTGCTATTAAAGATGATGTCCAACTATTATGCCACTTTTACGAAATGACAAAAATACCCCCCCAAAACCCAAGATAACATCGATTTTACAGGAAATATTGTTAGGAAACATAGATTTACTTGTACGTTAAGCGCAAGTGCTGCCAAAAATTACACGGATGAGGCACTCCCATACAACCGGTATATCATATAAAGGAGGGCCTCATTCACATTGTGGTATAATTGTGGGACTCCGACACTCATAAAGCCTATGCACTAAGTGAAAGGGCTGCCAAAAATTACAAGGAACAGGCACTCCTACACCCTTTATTACACATAAAGGAGGGCACCAGAGACACCCATGAAAAATTATCATAGATGGCCTGCTGCTGACACTCCAAAACAATAGGGATGACATGCTGCTGCTGCGCAGACCGTCCAAAAAATTAAGGGTGACACGCTGCTGCCAAGTAGACCGTAAAAAAAATTCAGGGTGACGTGCTGCTGCCGAACTGACTGACAAATTTAACTCCCCCAAGAAAATATTAAAATTTCAACCATATGAAAAAAGGAATACCCAAACTGACTCTCAGGCAGTGACATGGTGCACTGAAGGCTCCAGCTTTGCCTGGACTGTGACAAAATGGAGGTATTGATGCAGTAATCCAAGAAAGCTCGGAGTTTGATCTTGAGATCGAGCTGGTAGTCTGCAGGGAGGTGAGCTATCACCTGTCGGAGCCCCTGTACTCGGCACCTCCCCGATGCTCTTCGCTGAGTGTCCCGGGGGCCGGATTCGTTAACTTAAAAAATTTGAGTGTTCAAACCAGGCTGGGTCGCCTCAGAACTTGAGCTATGAATAATGGAATAGGACTCCATGCTGCTGCCGAGCTGACCGTCCAAAAAATTTAAGGGTGACCCGCAGATACATGCACTTTGCAGTTAAAACTTACTGTAGTCTTACTTTTGCAGCTTTATATTTTTCCCACAAAAAGCTTCTTTATAAATCATACTTATATGCAGAAAGTTGTAGAAATATACGAAGATAAGACTGTTTTATATATTTATCTGTATTGGATATACACAACCTCATCACTATAGATGATTGAAAATCGAAAGCCATGTCCATGTTAGTTAGGTTTTTGTTTGTTTTTTTTAATCAATTTTTTTGGTCCTATTTTTTTTGGTTATTTTTTTTAAATACATTATTTACTTTTGCTTTAATAATATCAAAATCTGTATGTTTTTGCAAAGTATTTATAAACCAAAATATTAATATATATCTCAGTTTAAATGTCTATGTTTGTTCTTTTACACTTTGTAAACGATTATGTGCACAATAGGCTATGACACATATTGTAGCTTTCCAACAAGATAATAATGTAATTAATTAATTCCACAAATCAATACATATAGATTGAGCAGTATTAATGGAATGTAGTTTTATTTTTCCTATTTTCTAAAGGTGTTATTGGTCAGGGCGTAGTAGAGGGTGTGGTCTTGTAAATAAAGGTGTATAGGGCTAGGCGAGGACCCTTTCTTGATACTTTGTTTTTTTGTATGGAAAATGTACAGTAAATGTAATAGATTACTTTATTGAGCTGTTGGAAAGAGTCTTTGTTAACAATTTTATAAAATGTGCTCCGTTCAAAAAAAATAAAACATGGGGGCAATTACAATTTATTGTGAGCAGCAAGCTTTTTAGAAGACACAGAAGTGGGATGGTTACGCTGATAATGGCATTATCGCCGCTCACCATCTGTGTAGATTCATCAAAGTTGTGTAACACCTTACACAGGTCAGACATCAATGCCCACTGCGGCCTAAATTAACAGTATTAAATATGGATGTCAGCTACATAGACTTTTGAATGGTTGTAATACGCTGTGCACCTAGCGTTACTGACAGGGCACACTTGGGTTCTTTTTGCCACCAAAAAAAAATAAAAAATCAAAAGGATTTAACAATGGACTTTTGTGTCTTTTGAACAATGATACTAACCCTGCCTATAGAAATTCTATTCCTACACAAGTCCCTCTTTGCGCTAATGTTATACAGCAAGACGCAAAAGAAGTACTGCAGGCTTAACAGCAGAAATTATAGCATGTCAGGTATTATAGTATACAGAGAGTATCCTACAGCATGCAGCAGCAGCACATGTGGCATTAATGGCAGGCCACCTAGTGCTATTTTCATCACCTTTAAGCACCCCAAAAATAATAAAATATCGCTTTGTGCCAGATATAATAGCCCTTAAAAGGGCTTTTGGGTCTTTTTTGAGCGATTTCTATCCCTGCCTAGAGTGCTTCTCTCCATACAGTGTATGTCCCTCCTTGCTGCAGCAGGGCATGTGGCGTTAATGGCAGGCCACCTAACGCTATTTTCACCACCTTTAAACACCACAAAAATAAAAAAAATATTGCTTTGTGCAAGATATAATAGCCCTTAAACGGGCTTTTGGGTCTTTCTTGAGCGATTTCTATCCCTGCCTACCGTTCTTCTCTCCTTACACTATCTGTCCCTCTTTGCAGCAGCTCTCCCTGACTCGGTCTGATCCGGTCACATGCACCGGGTGCTATATAGCACCCGATGACGCGTTCCCGGTCAGCCAATCAGTGTAATGCCAGTAGCTAACATGGCTACTGGCATTACACTGAATGCCATACCTCCCCGCACGCTAATTGGCTAATTAGCGTGCGGGGAGGTGACTCGAGCATGGTACCCGAGCACCGCCATGTTCGGCCAAATAGTGTATTCGGCCGAACATGTTCGCTCAACACTATTAATTATGAATTAGTTTGCCATGAATCGCCATGCTAAAACTATTCAGCCTATCAATCAATGGGACCATTTTTAACGACTGCTTAGACAGAAGTGCACCCGTCTAATGGCCATTAAAAACTATAATGCACTAGGGTAATATAGCCTTTTGAGTTTAAAAAAAAAAAGCAATCACTTAGGTTATCATTCTCAGCATAGGTCCTTCGACAGGTCTTTTTCAATCAAGAGAGGAGCAGACTGCCTCTGTGCTAGCAAGTGGATAAGAACTATTTTTTTCCCGTTCTTTCTAAGACAACTCCAGGTGCCATTTTAGGAAAAATGATTCAAGAAAATTCAGCTTCATGCAATTTTCCTAAAATTTGGACCAAATTCCCCTTTGGATGCTTCACTTCGCTCAACACTCATTAGAACAATTGGCTTGCAGCAATACAGTCCTGTTTCAAATCTACATGGATTTATTACAGTATCTCTTGTGCTGTTTCCACTGTAGTTGTTACAGGGAGTAGCATGGCTGCATGTTCCCTTTAGGAGGTGGGTGAAGGTGCCAGGCCTAAAGTTAGAAATTTGGTCGGATAGCTTAGTTGAGCGCTTAGACAGATATACAGTGGCTTGCTGGATTTTCTCTCAGTATATGCTGGCTGTGCCAACAATGCCCATTGAATCTTTCTTTGCAGTAGTTTGCTTTGTCCTGACTTTCACTGAGGAGGCTGCAGTGTACTTATGGATCTTGGAATGTGACATAAAAATATACAGTACAGACCAAAAGTGTGGACACACCTTCTCATTCAAAGAGTTTTCTCTATTTTCGTGACTATGAAAATTGTAGATTCACACTGAAGGCATCAAAACTATGAATTAACACATGTGGAATTATATACTTAACAAAAAAGTGTGAAACTGAAAATATGTCTTATATTCTAGGTTCTTCAAAGTAGCCACCTTTTGCTTTGATTACTGCTTTGCACACTCTTGGCATTCTCTTGATGTGCTTCAAGAGGTAGTCACCTGAAATGGTATTCCAACAGTCTTGAAGGAGTTCCCAGAGATGCTTAGCACTTGTTGGCCCTTTTGCCTTCACTCTGCGGTCCAGCTCACCCCAAACCATCTCGATTGGGTTCTGGTCTGGTGACTGTGGAGGCCAGGCCATCTGGCGTAGCACCCCATCACTCTCCTTCTTCATCAAATAGCCCTTACACAGCCTGGAGGTGTGTTTGGGGTCATTGTCCTGTTGATAAATAAATGATGGTCCAATTAAATGCAAACCGGATGGAAAAGCGTGCTGCTGCAAAATGCTGTGGTAGTCATGCTGGTTCAGTATGCCTTCAATTTTGAATAAATCCCCAACAGTGTCACCAGCAAAGCACCCCGACACCATCACACCTCCTCCTCTATGCTTCATGATGGGAACCAGGCATATAGAGTCCATCTGTTCACCTTTTCTGCGTAGCACAAAGACACAGTGGTTGGAACCAAAGATCTCAAATTTGGACTCATCAGACCAAAGCACAGATTTCCACTGGTCTAATGTCCATTCCTTGTGATCTTTAGCCCAAACAAGTCTCTTCTGCTTGTTGCCTGTCCTTAGCAGTGGTTAGCAGCTATTTTACCATGAAGACCTGCTGCACACAGTCTCCTCTTAACAGTTGTTGTAGAGATGTGTCTGCTGCTAGAACTCTGTGTGGCATTGACCTGGTCTCTAATCTGAGCTGCTGTTAACCTTCGATTTCTGAGGCTGGTGACTTGGATGAACTAATCCTCCGCAGCAGAGGTGACTCTTGGTCTTCCTTTCCTGGAGCGGTCCTCATGTGAGCCAGTTTCTTTGTAGCGCTTGATGGTTTTTGCGACTGCACTTGGGGACACTTTCAAAGTTTTCCTAATTTTTCAGACTGACTGACTTTCATTTCTTAAAGTAATGATGGCCACTCGTTTTTCTTTACTTAGCTGCTTTTTTCTTGCCATAATACAAATTCTAACAGTCTATTCAGTAGGACTATCAGCTGTGTATCCACCTGACTTCTGCCCAACACAACTCATGGTCCCAAACCCCATTTATAAGGCAAGAAATCCCACTTATTAAACCTGACAGGGCACACCTGTGAAGTGAAAACCATTTCAGGTGACTACCTCCTGAAGCACATCAAGAGAATGCCAAGAGTGTGCAAAGCAGTAATCAAAGCAAAAGGTGGCTACTTTAAAGAACCTAGAATATAAGACATATTTACAGTTGTTTCACACTTTTTTGTTAAGTATATAATTCCACATGTGTTAATTCATAGTTTTGATGCCTTCAGTGTGAATCTAAAATTTTCATAGTCATGAAAATACAGAAAACTCTTTGAATGAGAAGGTGTGTCCAAACTTTTGGTCTATACTGTATATATATATATAGAATTGTCACTAAAGGGTTATACTTGAAATGTATAGCAACTCCTATCTGTAGAATTTAGTTTCTAGTGAATGGACGTCCTGTGATACACCATGTGCACCTTAATAACTTGGCCATATCTTATTCTAGAAAACCTTACTAAGACCTCCATATATATCACTAGTCTTTGTAATTTTCCGCAGTATCCAAGGAATTTCATAGGAAAAATATGTTACAAAATAAAATAAATAATTCAATCATATTTTAGGAAATTATTTGTTCATCTTGTTCATTCATAACTAGAAGATACTGACAATTTATATGTCAATTTTCATATCATAACCCAACACATATACCGACACATAAATGGAATGTGTCTACTTTAGTTCATCTTGAGTAACTGACATTTATGGCTCCCTCTCTCTTTTAAACAGCTGCAATGTGAATTTTTACAATTTGTATTCCAGTTACTGCAGAACATCACATATACATGCCTCAAAATGCTTAAAAGGGATGAAGAATTTTTACATGGATTGTGAGTTTAAAAAAAGATGTTGTGCAATATCCGAGGGATATGTTATAAAGAATGGCATACCCAATTTCTAAACTTTGCAATAATTCCAAGTGTCATATGAGTTTTATGAGTCAATGCACTCATCCTGTAATCCGTTGCTTTTATATGTTAGAAGAGCTTGATGTCTTCTAATATTCTAATAATTAGGAGGAAACTATACCAAATATCATACATAAGTTGATATAAGTTCTTATAACTATAAGTTTATTATTTTTTATTACAATAGTTGATGAAGATAAAGGTGGTGATAATTGCGAAAAAATAGTTTATTATAACATAAAGATCTGAAAATAAAATCTGAGTGCCGCCATTAGACTGCAGTATTTTATTTTTTGTTCAATGTAAGAAACTAAGGCCTCTTTTACATTAGTGGCAGCACGGATCCGGCAGGTGAAGGGTGCCGCCGGATCTATGCTGCCACAGGGACATGTGTGGGGCCAGAACCGCGCTCCAGCCCCACACATGTCACACAGTACACACACACAGATATATACACATAAAAATACACATACATACTTATATGCACCCGGCAGGTCTCCACAGCGCAGGAGGAGCAGGACGGCGCCGGGTGGAATCATCCTATGTGTGCGCCATCCTGCTCCTCCTGAGCTGTGGAGACCTGCCGGGAGCATGTAAGTATGTATGTGTATATGTCTGTGTATGTTTATGTGTATGTCTGTATGTGTGTATGTATGTATGTATGTGTGCAGGTGACGGATCCGTCATGAACTCCATTGAAAGTCAATGGAGGACGGATCCATTCACCATTGTGTCACACCAAACGGATCCGTCCCCATTGACTTTCATTGGGGGTCATGACGAATCCGTCTTGGTGCGGATGCCTGGACCGGAGTGCAAACCGCAGCATGCTGCGGTTTGCTCTCTGGTCTGAAGACGGAACGGAATGCTTTTAGGAGCATTCCGTTGTCTTCAGTTCAATTTTGTCCCCATTGACAATGAATGGGAACAAAACTGAAGCGTTTTATTCCGGTATTGAGCCCCTATGACGGAACTCAATACTGGAATTATAAAACGCAAGTGTGAAAGTTGCCTAAAGCAAATTCTACAGACAACCCTATATGATTGTCACACTGCAGCTTGCATTTCAGATTAATTATTTTATCAAGATCTCATTGGATTTTGGAATTTTAAGTACTTTTCTTGAGGAATAGTGGAATAAGGATCATTTTGCTTTTTCTACAAAAAAAATGAAGCATAACGCAAGATACAGAGAAACAGAAAGAACTGTGATATGGCAAGTATTGTTCTGTTTTGCTTCATTTGGGATAAGAAATATCTCAGGTCAATTACAATACTCAGTACCTGAAGAACTAAAAAAAAGGATCTGTGGTTGGGAATGTGGCAGAAGATCTTGAATTAAATGTTAAGGAATTAGCATTAAGAAAATTCCAAATTCTTATGCTATGAAGCAATATTTCAGTATTAATTTGGAAAAAGGAGATTTACTGGTATCAGAGAGAATTGATAGAGAAGCATTATGTGGGGCGAAATTCAGTTGCTTTATTAACCTAGAAGCTGTTATTGAAAATCCTTTGATGTTTTACACAGTGACAATAGAAATCCAGGATGTGAATTATAATCCATCTATATTTTCTAAGAAACACTTTGATGTAGAAATTAGTGAAGTCACTTTACCTGGTGCATATTTTGCATTAGGGAATGCAAAAGACCCTGATTTAGGTGCAAACTCCATACAAAGTTATACATTAAGTGGCAATGAGCAGTTTACTCTTGGAGAAAAAAAAACACTAGAGATGGACTTAAGTACCCAGAAATAGTAACATAGTAACATAGTTTATAAGGCCGAAAAAAGACATCTGTCCATCCAGTTCGGCCTATTTTCCTATAAGTTGATCCAGAGGAAGGCAAAAAACCCCTGTGAGGTAGAAGCCAATTTTCCCCACTTTAGGGGAAAAAAATTCCTTCCCGACTCCAATCAGGCAATCAGAATTACTCCCTGGATCAACGACCCCTCTCTAGTAACTATAACCTGTAATATTATTACCCTCCAAAAATACATCCAGGCCTCTATTGAACTCTTTTAGTGAACTTACCATCACCACCTCCTCAGGCAGAGAGTTCCATAGTCTCACTGCTCTTTCCATAAAGAATCCTCTTCTATGTTTGTGTACAAACCTTCTTTCCTCCAGACGCAGAGGATGTCCCCTCGTCACAGTCACAGTCCTGGGGATCAATAGATCATGGGAGAGATCTCTGTACTGACCTCTGATATATTTATACATAGTTATTAGATCTCCCCTCAGTCGTCTTTTTTCTAAAGTGAATAAGCCTAATTTTGATAATCTTTCTGGGTACTGTAGTCCACCCATTCCAGTTATTACTTTAGTTGCCCTCCTCTGAACCCTCTCCAGCTCTGCTATGTCTGCCTTGTTCACAGGAGCCCAGAACTGTACACAGTACTCCATGTGTGGTCTGACTAGTGATTTGTAAAGTGGCAGAACTATGTTCTCATCACGGGCATCTATGCCTCTTTTGATGCAACCCATTATCTTATTGGCCTTGGCAGCAGCTGTCTGACACTGGTTTCTGCAGCTTAGTTTGCTGTTCACTAAAATTCCTAGGTCCTTTTCCATGTCAGAGTTACCCAATATTTTACCATTTAGTATGTACTGGTGACTTGCTTTATTCCTTCCCATATGCATGACTTTACATTTGTCAGTGTTAAACCTCATCTGCCACTTCTCTGCCCAAACCTCCAGTCTATCCAGATCCATCTGTAGCAGTGTACTGTCCTCTTCTGTGTTAATTACTTTACACAGTTTAGTGTCATCTGCAAAAATTGATATTTTACTATGCAAGCCTTCTACAAGATCATTAATAAATATATTGAAGAGAATAGGGCCCAATACTGACCCCTGTGGTACCCCACTAGTGACAGTGACCCAATCTGAGTATGTACCATTAATAACCACCCTCTGTTTTCTATCACTGAGCCAGTTACTTACCCACATACAGACATTTTCTCCCAGGCCAAGCATTCTCATTTTATATACTAACCTTTTATTTGGTACAGTGTCAAATGCTTTGGAGAAGTCCAGATATATGACATCCATTGATTTGCTGCGGTCCAGTCTAGAACTTACCTCCTCATAGAAACTGATTAAATTGGTTTGACATGACCGATCCCTCATGAAGCCATGCTGATATGGAGTAATTTGCTTATTTTCATTGAGGTACTCCAAGATAACATCTCTTAGAAAGCCCTCAAACCCACGACAGATGTTAAACTTACCGGCCTATAGTTCCCGGGCTCTGTTTTTGGACCCTTTTTGAATATTGGCACCACATTTGCTATGCGCCAATCCTGTGGAACACTCCCTGTCAGTATAGAGTCCTTAAATATCAGAAATAAGGGTCTAGCGATGACATTACTTAATTCTCTTAGGATACGTGGGTGTATGCCATCCGGTCCTGGCGATTTGTCTATTTTAATCTTTTTAAGACGCAGCTCTACTTCTTCCTGGGTCAGACAGGGCACTTTCCTCAGTGAATACAGTGGAGAAAAAGATATTTAGTAACTTTGCTTTCTCCTCATCACTCTCTGCAACTCCCCCCTCATTATTCTGTAAGGGGCCAACACCTTCAGGTTTATACTTTTTATATAATTAAAGAACATTTTAGGGTTAGTTTTACTCTCTTTGGCGATTAATCTCTCGGTCTCTAGTTTGGCTGTTTTTATTTGTCTTTTACATATTCTATTTTTTTTCCTTGTAGTTTTTCAATGCTTCCTCGCTCCCCTCCTGTTTTAGTGATTTACTGTAAGTGCTTTCTGTTTGTCATTTATTGCTTTCTTTACAGCTCTATTTATCCACATTGGTTTTTTCTTGTTCCCATATTCCCATAAGGTATGTACCTCTCACAATTAGATATTAGGATGTTTTTAAAAATATCCCATTTTGTGGCTGTATTTTTATTTTTGAGGACTTTGTCCCAGTTAGTTAGGCCTATGGCCTCTCTTAGTTGGCTAAATTTTGCTTTTTTGAAGTTTGGTATTTTTGTTCCTCCCTGAAGAAACGCTCTTTTGAATGACAGTTGGAAGGTTATTATATTATGGTCACTATTTCCCAGGTGTCCCCCGACCTGCACATCTGTTGTTCTGTCAGGTCTATTGGTTAATACTAAGTCCAGTATGGCCGTCCCTCTAGTCGGGTCCTGAACCAGTTGGGAAAGGTAATTGTCTTTGGTTATTTCCAAGAACCTGTTTCCTTTATGAGATATACAGGTTTCATTTTTCCAGTCTATATCTGGGTAGTTGAAATCCCCCATAATAACGACCTCATTATGATTTGCCACCTCGTCTATTTCGTTTAGAAGTAGATTTTCTATGGGCTCTGGAATATTAGGTGGTTTATAATAAAGTCCTATTAGTATTTTATTATTGTTTTTGGCTCCGTTTATTTCTACCCACAGTGACTCCACATCTTCATGTCCCTCACTTATATCTTCCTGGGGTGTGGGCTTTAGACAGGACTTTACATAAAGGCAGACCCCTCCCCCTCTCCGGTTTTGGCGATCCTTTCTAAACAGACTGTAACCCTGTATGTTAACTGCCCAGTCATAGGTATCATCCAGCTATGTCTCAGTTATTCCCACTATGTCATAATCCTCCTCACACATCACTAATTCCAGTTCACCAAGGCTTCTGGCATTAGTGTACATACACTTAAGAGGTCTATATATATTTTTGACCCCCCTTTTTAAATTACTATTACCTGTGAAGTGAATATCCGGGGTTTTTGGGTTACTTTGGTTGATGTTTTGCCCAATATTCTCCCTACATTCCTCACTAATCCCAACCCCCACTAACCCCCCACTGTCCCCTCCTATGACCCACTCTCTATCTACACTATCTACCCCCTTATTAGTATTACCCCCCACCCTCCCCCCAGATCCTAGTTTAAAAGCTCCTCCAGCTGTCTAACCATTTTTTCCCCGAGGGCAGTTGCACCCTCCCCATTAAGGTGCAGCCCATCCCTACTGTAGAGTCTGTAGCCGACAGAGAAGTCGGCCCAGTTCTCCATGAACCCAAACCCTTCCTTCCTGCACCAGCCTCTGAGCCACTTATTTAACTCCCTAATCGCCCATTGTCTCTCTAGTGACGCTCGTGGCACTGGTAGTATTTCTGAAAACACTACCTTGGAGGTCCTGGACTTGAGCTTCTCTCCTAGTTCCCTAAAATCATTTTTAAGGACCTTCCATCTCCCCCTGACTTTATCATTGGTGCCAATGTGTACCATGACCGCCGGGTCTTCCCCAGCCCCACCCAGCAATTTGTCAATCCGATCCGCGATATGCCGAACCCGAGCACCCGGGAGACAACACACTGTTCGGCATTCACGGTCTCGGTGACAGATGACCCTGTCTGTCCGCCTAATAATAGAGTCCCCTAACACCAGCATCTGTCTGGCCTTTGCTGCTCTCCTTTTCCCATCCTTCCTGCAGCGGTCATCCTCCTGGTTTTTAGGAGAAACGGCCTGCTGCAGTGTCGCTGGTCCTGGGCTTTCATCCCTAATATCAGCCAAACAGGCATATTTACTAGGGCGTTCCAGCTCAGGACTAGCCTCCCTGGCACTTTTCCCTCTACCCCTCCTTACTACATTAACCCAACTGCTGACCTGATAGTCCTGCTCGTGCACTGTGATGTCTAAGCCTCTCTCCAGGTGTTCAATGCCCCTAAGTATGCCAAGCTGCTTCTTTAGATCCAAGATCTGGGCTTCCAAATATGCAACGTGATTGCATCTAGTGCAAATGTATTCATCTTTGAATGGTTCTTCAAGGCATGCATACATTGCACAGGACACACACTTGGTAGCATTGTCCATGGAGCACCTGCTAGATGGAGATATACAGTACAGTACAGAAAAACAATATATATGCGATTAGTTGTGGTTTGCTGTAGATGGAGGACTACAAATCAAGTTAACCACACACAAGAAAAATCACTCCAACCTTACTTTTTGCTCCTTGTCTTAAACTCCGGTTTTTTAACTCCACTTATACACAGTCCACTTACAAAGCAAGCCCAAAGTCAGAGCAAGCTCTATAAGAGTTTAGCTATGTAATTTATAGCACCTGGGATTGCTAACCACTCCCCTTCACCAGGTACACAGCAGAGAAAAAAAAATGGGTTTAAATGTTATTACCAAATGCAACCAAATGCAAGCACTAAACAAACAAAGACCTTTGCAATAGACTAGACAGTTATTTGCAGTCACTCCCACAAATTCACACTCAGTACCAGCACTCCGGTTTTTTTAACTCCACTTATACTCAGCCCACTTACAAAGCAAGCCCAAAGTCAGAGCAATTCTAGAAAAAGCTCTGGACAGAGAAAAGAAGAGTTTTTATGAACTAATTTTAACTGCATTTGATGGAGGAAAACCTCCAAAAATGGGCACTGCTATTGTTAACATTATTGTACAGGATTTTAATGATAATTAAATATATCATATTTACTCAGGACCAGGGTCGGACTGGAGTACCTAGGGCCCACCAGAGGAAATAATTCTTGGGGCCCACCATAAAGAAATATCTGTGTTTGTTATCCCTGTACAGTGACATCACTGTGTTTATTATCCCTGTACAGTGACATCACTGTGTGTATTATCCCTGTACTGTGACATCACTGTGTTTATTATCTCTGTACTGTGACATCACTGTGTTTATTATCTCTGTACTGTGACATCACTGTGTTTATTATCCCTGTACGGTGACATCACTGTGTTTATTATCCCTGTACGGTGACATCACTGTGTTTATTATCCCTGTACAGTGACATCACTGTGTTTATTATCCCTGTACAGTGACATAGCTGTGTTTGTTATCCCTGTACAGTGACATCGCTGTGTGTATTATCCCAGTGCAGGAAGAGGTAAGTGGTCTGTGTTTGTTTTCTATTTTTCAGGGTCGTGAATGCAGAGGACTACGTCGGATTCGGTGGACTACGTCGGACCAGCTTTTTTTTTTTTTTTTTTTTTTAATAAAATGGTCAAACAGGGGTCTGGGGGAGTGTTTATTTCAATAAAATGTTTTATACTTGTGTGTGTGTATTTTTTTTTTACAATACTACAGTTTTACTACAGACGGCCCTGATTACTAATACTGGGCTTAGTGCTTGCCGGTATGGCAGGCCAGCACTAACCCCAACATCTATTACCTCGGCACCCACCGCCACCAGGGGTGCCAGGAAGACCCGGGTACCCGCAGGATCGGACCTTCTACATTGAGGGTCTGGCTCTGGGGTGGCTGCAGGCTGGTACCATTAGGCTGGGAAGGGCCAATAACCGTGTCCCTTCCCACCGTGGTAGTGCCAGGCTGCCGCTGCTGGTTGTATCTGGCTGGCGAAGGAAAAAAGGGGACCCCACGCCATTTTTTTACAAAAATAATTAAATAATTTTTTAAAAAATGGCGTGGGGTCCCCCACTTTTTTCCTTCGCCAGCCAGATACAACCAGCAGCGGCAGCCTGGCACTACCACGGTGGGAAGGGACATGGTTATTGGCCCTTCCCAGCCTAATGGTACCAGCCTGAAGCCGCCTCAGAGCCAGACCCTCAATTTAGAAGGTCCGATCCTGCGGGTACCCGGCTCTTCCCGGAACCCCTGGTGGCGGTGGGTGCCGAGGTAATAGATGTTGGGGTTAGTGCTGGCCTGCCATACTGGCAAGCACTAAGCCCAGTATTAGTAATCAGGGCCGTCTGTAGATAGCCCTAATTACTAAAACTGTAGTATTGTAAAAAAAAAAAAAATACACACACAAGTGTAAAACATTTTATTGAAATAAACACTCCCCCAGACCCCTGTTTGACCATTTTATTAAAAAAAAAAAAAAAAAAAAAGCTGGTCCGACGTAGTCCACCGAATCCGACGTAGTCCTCTGCATTCACGACCCTGAAAAATAGAAAACAAACACACAAACACAGACCACTTACCTCTTCCTGCACTGGGATAATACACACAGCGATTTCACTGTACAGGGATAATAAACACTGTGATGTCACATACAGGGATAATAAACACAGTGATGTCACTGTACAGGGATAATAAACACAGTGATGTCACCGTACAGGGATAATAAACACAGTGATGTCACAGTACAGGGATCGGCGTCTCGTGCCCCCATCAGACCTCAGGTTGGCGTCTTGTGCCCCCATCAGACCTCAGGTCGGCGTCTTGTGCCCCCGTCAGACCTTAGGTTGGCGTCTTGTGCCCCATTAGACCTCAGGTCGGTGTCTTGTGCCTACATCCAGGGGCGTAGCTATAGGGGGTGCAGAGGTAGCAGTCGCTACCGGGCCCAGGAGCCTGAGGAGGCCCAAAGACCCTTGTGCCACATAAGAAGACACACAGAGCACTAAGAGAAGGGGGGCCCAAGCTGAACTCTTGCACCAGGGCCCATGAGCCTTTAGCTACGCCCCTGCCTACATCAGACCTCAGGTCAGCGTCTTGTGCCCCATTAGACCTCAGATCAGGGTCTCCCCCCCCCTCAGACCTCAGATCAGCCCACCCAGCCACTTAAAAAAAGCATACTTATCTGCCCTGCCGCGCTGCCGCTGTCATCAGGTTCCGCGCTCCACTGTCTTCCCTGCCGGCGCGCACTATGACCTGACGCTGCGTCAGGTTATAGTGCGTGCCGGAAGGGAAGACAGTGGAGCAGTGCCGGCTCCAGGTACATGTGGGCCCTTGGGCGATTGAGCCTAAGTGGGCCCCCTTGTGGCATTTTGCACAACACATGAGGCAACAAAAACTGCATGTATTATTTATGGTGCCACATACAATAAACATAACACGCTACAGAGTGGTGGATATATGTGAATCAATCCTTATGCCTGCCTCTCATTATTGATTACCACAGGACTGTACTGGTAGAGAGTATGGCAGAGAACTACAAGGCTCAGCATGTCCAGCCTGCCATTACTGATTTCCAGAGGACTGTACTGATGGATAGCATAGTAGAGAAGTTCTCTGCTATACTATGCGTCAGTACAGTCCTCTGGTAATCAATAATGACAGCCGGGACATACTGAGCCTTGTAGTTCTTCGCTATACTATCTACCAGTACTGTCCTCTGGTAATTAATAAGGATACATGCTGGACATGCTGAGCCTTGTAGTTACTCAGCATGTCCAGCCTCTGCAGCCTGTCATTATTGATTAATACTGGGACAGTACTGGGAAGGAGTATAAGGGCAGAGAACTAGGGCGAAGACAGAACTACAAGTCTGTGTCTAAAACAAGTTAGTTACTCACACTTCCTTCCCTCACAGCTCAGCTCCGCGCCATGCACACTGCTAAGCCCTGCCCCATCATGTGACTGGTCACTTGATCATAATAAAACTCCTGGTTTATTCGGCTGCTATGCTTGTCTTCTGCTGATAAGCTCCGCCTCCGCTGTGATCCATCCTCCTCCTGTTCGGTATGTTATCTGTCTGTCTGTGCCATGTAAATTACTGCTGATCACACTGTATTCACGGACGCTCCGCAGGCCTGGAGATCCTGTGCAGTGACATCATGCACGGGTAACGCAGCAGCAGTATGCCAAGGCCAGGTGATGTTTAAAGGGACCGCGGCCGCTGCAATTTACAAGTGAGGAAACGAGTGGGCCCCCTAAGGAACAGTGGGCCCCCTAAGGAACAGTGGGCCCCGGCACTTGCCCGGGTATGCCGGGTGCTGACGCCGGCCCTGCAGTGGAGCGTGGGAGCCGAGGACAGCGGCAGCGCGGCAGGACAGGTAAGTATGCTTTTTTAAGTGGCTGGGTGGCTTGGGGCCTACCGGAGGGTCCTCCGGTCCTCTGGTGGGCCAGTCCGACACTGCTCAGGACACTTATAATATAAAGTTGTCTGAGAATGTGTCCATAGGTTTTCTGGTAGTCTACTTAAATGTGACTGATGAGGATGAAGGCTCTAATGCCTTAATTAGTTATTCATTTAGCCATATACCTGAACACGCACAGGAAGTATTTGCTCTAGATTCCTTACATGGTGAAATCAAGATTATTGGGACTTTGGACTATGAAGCATCAGACGCTTATGAAATTACTGTGGAGGCTAAAGATGGAGGTAGTCATGTCACACATTGCAATGTGGCTATACAGGTAGCTGATGTAAATGATAATGCCCCAGAAATAATATCACTACTCTTTCAACTACTATACCAGAGGATTCCCCACCAGGAACTGTTATAGCAATAATGAATATTCATGACAGATATTCTGGAGTAAATGGGAAAGTTCACTTTGAAATCTCAGATACACTAGATTTTAAATTAATACCATCATCCAGCAATTACTATAAATTAGTATCTTCAGCTAGAATTGACAGAGAGAGGACATTTATTTACAATACAACAATAAAGTGTGTGGACAGTGGATCACCCCCTCTATCTAATAATAAAGTCATTGAGCTGACTGTTTCTGATATAAATGGCAACTCTCCTGTGTTTGATAGAACAAGCTACATTAACTACATAGGAGAACATAATCAACCCGGGATTTCAATTTTAAATGTTCATGCTTCAGATCTTGACGTTAATGAAAATAGAAAAGTTACCTATAGCATCCTAAACAGCAACATAAAAAATATTCCAATATCATCATATGTTTCCATAAACTCAATGACTGGAGTTCTCTATGCTCAGAGATCATTTGACTTTGAAGAGTTGCGGGAATTTCAGTTCCAGGTGATGGCTAAAGACAGTGGATCTCCTCCTCTAAATAGTAATGTCACAGTGAAGATATGTATCATTGATAAAAATGATACTGCTCCTAAGATTCTTTACCCATCACCAGAGACTGAGGGAACATCATTATTTGAGTTTATTCCTCACTCTGCTGACAAAGGTTATCTGGTCACCAAAGTGATTGCTGTGGACGCTGACTCTGGACACAATGCCTGGCTCTCCTATCACTTACTACAAGTTCAAGAACCATCTTTATTCAATATTGGACAATATACCTGGGAAATCAGGATTTGATGAGATCTTCAGGATATAGATAAGTTAAAGCAAAAAATTGTAGTTCTGGTGAAGGACAGTGGAGTCCCTTCTCTGTGATCTACAGTCACTTTGATTTTGGTTGTTGCAGAGAATTTTCAGCAAGACAACCAACAAATTCAGACAAAACATCCAATGTAACTTTTTATCTAGTCATATCTATAGCTCTGATTTCTTGTCTATTCATTATTACTGTTATCATTACAATCATGATTAAATGCAGAAATGCCAACACCCCAACTACTTTTGGAGCACATCATAGAAATGTGTACCCTCAATTCACCCTGGGATGTCCTTCTCAGATCAGTGATACAAGTTTACCTTTTCCATTCTCATATGATATGTGTGTGACTCTGGACTCAAAGCAGAATGAAATTGCTTATCTGAAACCAATGCAGAATGCCCTGACGGAGAATCTCATAGACACCGAGGATTCAGCAGCTCTGAATGATTCTGAAAACAATAATTTGTCCCCCAGCAATATTGACCAGGTAATTGTATTTTGCATTTCTTTTCAATGTAAAAGCTAACTTTCTTATACTGTTTATTGAAAAATGTTTAATAACTTAATAACTAGACTTTTTGAAACTTATATCAGGCATGCATATAGTATCTGTGAAGAAAATTAATTTGATAATTCACTCAGTCTATAGATTTATACCTCATTCACACTGAGGCAGGTAATTTTTCTACAGTCTGTGCGGCAATGAAATATTGGGTCATATAGTAAAAAATGTTCTGGTGAGAAACAATAAGGAATTTAAAATGAAAAGCTCTTTGTGCCCGGTATGAAGCAGTTTCATATGAAATGAATACAAGGCCTATAGAAACCTTAAATATGAGGTTGTATGGAGCCATAATATGCAGATGCGCATGAGGCCTTATTTTATTTACTGTATATAATAAGGTATAAAATGGCATAGATCCATTAAATATAACCTATATTCCCGCATTTTAAGGAAGGCAAAGACACGTGAGTCATTTCTCAATTACTTTATAGGGAAGTGGTATTCCTTTCTTAGGTATTTGTTGCGCATCCACTTATCCATTCATTCTGTCTACTCACTTAAGACTTGTCCTTAGAAGTAAAATCAACACAAGAACTGTGGAGGACATTTAGCAAGAACAGCATATTGTATACCAGTCATGATCCCCATGTGCTCCTAGAGGCCTGTTCCATGCTACACACTTAAATCTACGGGATGAAGAATGATAAATGTTGTAGACCTCCCCTCCCCACCCACAGCATGTCTCCTTTTCTTGCTACTTTTGAAAAGTGGTGTGAAGGGGGAAAATGTCTCACATTTTGCTGCACAAATGGCATGCGACAACATGTGCAACCTATTTACACTACAAAAGTGGCGTAAATAGGTTTGTAAACGTCCCCACCTTTATCCAGAGCTTTATGAAATGGTTGTTTATGGTTGAGCTACTACACATACTGTATCTATTTTGTTGTGTGGGTTTTTAATACTTTTTTGTAGCTAAATTGTCCAATTAAAAAAGTGCAGAAAGGGGGATGACTAGGATAAATTGTAAAAAATGACAAACATATTATAGGAAGGCTTCATATATTGGTGCTAACTTTTAGGATATATGTATATACATAGCCCATGAAATAGCAAAAAGAAATGAAATCTTTTTAAAATGCTTATATATAATTAACAAAGATCAATAGTTTGGGCAAATGAATAAGTATAACTTCCCACACAAAAGCTCATAGATAATAAACACAAAAAAGCAATGGTCGGACAGTAAATAAATCAATAAATCTTTCTTTGTACAAATATCATAAAGTTACATGATTAAAATAGATCTCTGGTGGTCAAAGAATACATAAGGCACATAGCTCAAGCAGGGGATACAAATGGACGGCAGTAGTAAGTAGTTACAATAAATAGATGAAAGCTGGTACATGGGTCCAAGAGAGAGGAATATAATAGATAAAGTGCAAGTGCCAATATGTCCCAAAATGAACATACTAAATAAACAAGTCACCTGATAGAATCAAAAAATACATCATATAGTATAAATATGAATGCACCATACCAGCCTCGATACCCTGCACAGAAGAGGCCGTCGCGACCATCTTGATTGCAGAAACCGTGCAAATTTGTGTGCAGGGTGACGTGCGACATCACCATGTCACCGCACAAGATTTCACAGTGTCTTCAATCAAGATGGCCACGAAGGCCTCTCAGCGATTAATTTTTTTTAACTGGATTAAACTTTGAAAGACCTTCAAATTAATGTCAGCTCCGCTATCAGTGATGACTGCAGCATTTGAGAGGTTAAGTGATGGGTGGCAGTGAGATCGCAGTTCCTTATCTGCTTCATGCAAAGGAATGCGCTTTGTGAAGTAATTAACACACAAATCACAAATCAAATTTCTTTGTGAAATTCATCGAAACAACCAAATTGAATTTTTCATAACTTCACTCATTAGTAAACTGTAAAATAATATTTGACATCTTGGCATATGTAGGTATGTCATCATTGGCATTTTATCTTTAATACATAATCATATAAAGACATTATTGAATATGCAAGTGCTCCACATTCCTATGCTTATTTGTTTTTGTAAATTTTTAATGAAAATTATTTGTTTACTGTATAACAATGTTTAGTATTATTTATATTGAAATATGTACTGTAAATTAAACGATAAATTACACAGTAACATATATAGGTATAATAAGTAATACGGTTACATTTAAAATACTTCTCAGGATACTTGCAGTACCTCAATTTGAACTCTGTGTGCCGCCATAAGACTGTAGTATTTTGCCTTGTATCTGAATAAGGGAACTAATGCAGCCTCAGAACACAGATCTTTAGACAAACCCACATTTATTCTCCAGTACATCCTGAAACTGGCCTACTCATATAATTCTCAAGAATCCTTTGAAATCTTACTATTCTATTTTCTTCTGAAGAACTACAAACAATGACACATAACACAAGATACAGAGGAATGCAATGGACAGGAATATGGCAAGTATTGTTCTGTTTCTCTTCATTTTACTTAAGGAGTATCTCAGCCCAGTTACAATACTCAATACCTGAAGAGTTGAAAAAGGGATATGTGGTTGCGAATATGGCAAAAGATCTTGGATTAAATGTTAAGGAACTCGAACTTAGAAATTTTCAGATTGTTTCTCGAGACACAAAACAATATTTCAGCATTTATATGGAAAATGGAGACTTAATTGTATCAGAGAGAATTGACAGAGAATTGTTATGTGGGGCTAAACTAAGCTGCTTTTTAAACATAGAAGCTGTGATTGAAAACCCTTTGAATTTTTATACCATTGTTATTGAAATTCAAGATGTTAATGATAATGCACCGACATTTTCTAAGAAATATTTTGAAATAAGCATTAGTGAATCTGCTTTACCTGGAGTACATTTTCTGTTAGGAAATGCAGAAGATCCAGATACAGGCACCAATTCTATAAAAAGTTATACTATTAATGATAATGAATACTTTAGTCTTGGAGAGAAAATTTCTGATGATGGAATTAGAATCCCAGAAATTATACTTAAAAAGTCTTTGGATAGAGAAAAACAAAGTTTGTATGAGTTAACACTAACTGCTTTTGATGGAGGAAAACCTTCCAAAACTGGTACTTCCATCATAAAAGTCAATGTCTTAGATGTTAATGACAACTTTCCAATATTTTATCAGGATAGATATAGTGTAAGCCTATCTGAGAATACACCTATTGGCTTTGAAGTGGTTCATTTAAATGCCACTGATGAAGATGAGCGCTTGTATGGCCTAATATGTTATTCTTTTAGTCATATCACACAAATTGCAGGTCAGATCTTCTCTATAGATTCATTTAAAGGAGATATCAAAACAATAGGAAATTTAGACTATGAATCATCAGATACCTATGAAATGACAGTTGAAGCTAAAGATGGTGGAGGTCTTGTCAGCCATTGTAAAGTGTCAATACAAGTGATTGATGTAAATGATAATGCTCCAGATATAACAGTTACCACTCTTGCAAAAACAATTCCAGAAGATTCTTCACCTGGCACTGTCATAGCATTAATTAATGTCCGTGATTTGGATTCTGGTCCAAATGGTGAGCTAGTTTGTCAAATCTCACACATAAAGGATTTTCAATTGTTACCATCATCCAATAATTACTATAAACTTGTAACTGCAGCTAGCATGGACCGAGAAAGGAATTTTGGATATAATGTTACAATTCAATGTATGGATAAAGGTACTCCTCCATTGTCTACCAAGAAAGCCATTGAGTTAACTATTTCAGATGTGAATGACAATGCTCCAGTTTTTGAGAGACTGAACTACATTGTCTACATTATAGAAAATAACCAACCTGGAACCTCAGTACAAAATATTCTTGCTTCGGATATTGATCAAGGTGACAATGAGAAAATTACATACAGCATTGTGAGCAGCAACATTGATAATATTCCAGTATCCTCATATGTCTCCATAAACTCAATGACTGGAGTTCTCTATGCCCAGAGATCTTTTGACTATGAACAGTTGCGGGAATTTCAGTTCCAAGTGATGGCTAAAGACAGTGGATCTCCTCCTCTAAGTAGTATTGTCACAGTGAGGATATGTATTATTGATAAGAATGATAATGCTCCTAAGATTCTCTACCCATCTCCAGACACTGAGGGATCAGCATTATTTGAGTTCATTCCTCACTCTGCTGAGAAAGGTTATCTAGTGACCAAAGTGATTGCAGTGGATGCTGACTCTGGACACAATGCCTGGCTCTCCTATCACTTACAAGTTCCTGATCCATCTTTATTTGGAATTGGTCAAAATTCTGGTGAAATACACATTGCGAGAGATCTCCAAGATGTTGATAATTTAAGGCAAAAACTTGTGGTTCTGGTGAAGGATAATGGATCCCCATCTATGTCATCTTCAGTCATTTTGAATTTAGTTATAGCAGAGAATTTTCAGCAAATTATGCCAGAAATAAGAAGACAACCAACAAATTCAGAAAAGACATCCAGTGTAACTTTTTATCTAGTCATATCTATAGCTCTGATTTCTTGTCTATTTATTCTAACTGTTATCATTACAGTCATCTTCAAATGCAGAAATGCCAACACCCCAACTATTTTTGGAGCATATAATCAAAATATGTACCCTCAGTTTACTCTGGGATGTCCTTCTGAGATCAGTGATACAAGTTTACCTTTCCCATTCTCATATGATGTGTGTGTGACCCTGGACTCAAAGCAGAATGAAATAGCTTATCTGAAACCAGTGCAGAATGTCCCTACAGATAATCTCATAGACACTGAGGATTCAGCTCCATTGAATGCTGCTGCAAACAGTGACTTGACTCTCAACATGTCTGATCAGGTATTTGGATATAAAAGTTTATTTTTAATAATTTCTAACTTAAAACAACATTACAAGGTAAAATGTTTAACTTTGATAGGTCAACCTCTCTAGCTCGTTTAGTAATTATACTCATAAGAGTTATAGTACACAATATTAGATATAATGTACAATACTAGGTTTGGGATATTTAAGATGTTCTTTCAAAGAAACCGCGTTCCGGCCCCACACATGTTACACAGTACCATATATAGACATACACACACATGCACATACACACAAACACATACATACTTACGTACTCCTGGCAGGCAGGCCGCACGTCTTCACGCCCAGGAGGCGCACAGCTATGACGATTCCCCACAGCGCCCTCTGCTGGGCGCTGTAGGGAATCGTCATAGCGGCTAGCCTCCTGGGCATGAAGACGTGCGGCCTGCCTGCCTGGAGTATGTAAGTATGTATGTGTTTGTGTGTATGTGTATGTGTGTATGTGTGTGTGTTTGTCTGTCTGTCTGTGGTTATGGATCTGTCCTGAACTCCATTGAAAGTCAATGGAGGGCAATCCCCCGTTTACCATGTTAGTCACACCAAACGGATCCGTCCCCATTGACTTGCATTGGGGGTCATTCCGGATCCGTCTTGGTGCGGATGCCTTGACCGGAGAGAAAACCGCAGCATGCTGCGGTTTGTTCTCCGGTCTGAAGACGGAACGGAATGCTTTCAGGAGCATTCCGTTGTCTTCAGTTCAGTTTTGCCCCCATTGACAATGAATGGGGACAAAACTGAAGCGTTTTTTTCTGGTATTGAGCCCCTATGACGGAATTTTTTAAAAAATGTGCTTCGTTCCTAATTAATTTGCCACAAAGCATTAAATCAGCTATGTCCCAGCCTGCAGGAAGATTATATGTGCATTGCAGTAACATATATAGCTAGTCCTTTCTGGTAGTGAAACAGTTACAGTGCTTCAGTATGACAGGCAAGTGACAGGCATCACTCTTAGGCTCAGGTCACACTTCTTTTATTTGGTTAGTTTAAGGTCAAAACCCGCACAGAACTGGTGCAGATCATTTCATGATACCTTATCTGAGGTTGAAATGGCTACTGATTTTGGTTAACCATACAGTAACTTCTGGAATTAACTGACCGAATAAATGAAGTGTGAACTTAGCCTTGAAGGTCAATGTTAGCATCAGGTTTAATGTACTTAACCGTGCAGTGGCCCAAGATTCTACTATAGCATGAAAGAGCTGTCTCATTTTACACCGTCTGCTGTTTCCACATAGATTGATATACAACGTATTTTGTTAAACACTAAGACAAGTAGTGGCTCCATGACAGACTAGGGAGGGTGTTAGCAGTAAGTTTGTGTTGACGTCACTGTTTATTTTTGCCTTCTTCTGATCTTTCAGAGGAACAACCCCCCCAAAAAACAAAAACTGTATCCTGTCTTTTGAGCAGCTGCCTTCACACAGTCAGTATTTGCTCAGTCATTGATCAGTATTGGTAAGGCAAAACATACATGGGTCCAAAACAGAGATGATATATGATGGAAATATTTGCATGTCTTCTGCCCTTTGGAACCCAGTCCTGCTTTTGGTTTCCAAACCATGATCAAATCCTCATGCAAAATACTGACCATATGATAGAAGTCTCATACTCAATTTGCTTGACTTTTGGCCATTTACCTCTGAAATCGAAGTCCTTCATGCATGACTTGAATGGCCTCGATCACACTTTCAGTATTTGGTCAGTTTTTGCATCAGAATTTGATCAGTATTGGTAAGGCAAAAACAGGAGTGGGTAAAAAACAGAGATGACACATGATGGAAATATTTGTATGTCTTATGTGTTTTGGACCCACTCCTGTTTTTGACTTCCAAATCATGTTCAAATCCTGATGCAAAACACTGATCGTATGATAAATGCTTTTTGGATGCTCCAAAGACAAAATCTGTTGTGGTTTTCATTTTTCAGTTCTAACAGCCACACTACTGTCCAGGCAGGAAAGCTTGTTCTGGGCAAACTCGGCCAGTAGTCCAAGGAATCTTGGATCTGGAGTGACAGGATGCAGTCCAAGTACACCACCACCTCAAGACTTAAGTTGTTTCTGATGGAGCTGGTGCTGCTCCTTCCCCCCACCCCACTCCAGCAGTCATGGCAGCGGAGCATGAGCGCAGAGGGTCAATCAGATCTTCGTGAGGATAGACAATGGCACACATAGGCAATGACCAACTGACTACATAGGATATCTCCATAGCACTTGAGTTTATCACCACTCTCAGCAGGTGGAAAAAAGGCCCCCATTTTGGCCCGGTAGTGACATCCTGGAGAGCCAGTAGTCATCCCTATGGCGAATGGTGATAATGCGGCTGTCACTATGCAAGCAACTCAGCATGCATCTGGTCATTGCACAAGCAAATCGGAGGGACTCCCTGCCTCCATCTCCACTGTGTACTGTCACGGTCTGTCGCAGTAATCTGCCTGGTCTTCCTCATCTCCCTTTAGATACTCTGAAATGGGCACAGTCAAAACACTGCCTAATCAGACGTTAAAACAAAACAAAAATAATTTTATTGAAAAACACTAATTAAAATAGGAGGAAAAATAGATACCCTAATGGCAGGGTGTCTGAGGAAGATAAAGCCACTGAGACGCCTATCAGTCCACACTAAACCCCAATATATAGGTCAGTGGCAGCATCCAACAACCACACATGTGGCCTATACAACCTGTTTCCTCAATAATCACCTCCACAAGTTTAGGGAGGTGAGCATGCGGTTAGGGCAATGGCAGAGATAATTCACTCGCCCACATACAGCCCAATACACATGCAGACAGGTAAGTATCCTCCACCCCAAGGGAATTTAAGACTTCAGCTGTAGGCTGACAATGTGATCCAATAGTGGGCTGTAGCGTCCACCCATAGACAGGATCACATTTAATGATTCCCATACAGGTACAGAAGGCGCTAGTAAATTAAAGTCCTGAAGTCATGCCCTACACCCTATATGCCCTACGCGTTCGCCCATTTGAGGGGCTCATCAGGAGCTAGGTATAATGAGATCCAGGACAGACAAACATAAAGAGCCGAATGCTTCTAGTGGTGAAGCGTCGGCATCGGCGCTAGTGTGGCCGTATTCCCTTGGGGTGGAGGATACTTACCTGTCTGCATGTGTATTGGGCTGTATATGGGCGAGTGAATTATCTCTGCCATTGCCCTAACCGCATGCTCACCTCCCTAAACTTGTGGAGGTGATTATTGAGGAGACAGGTTGTATAGGCCACATGTGTGGTTATTGGATGCTGCCACTGACCTATATATTGGGGTTTTGTGTGGACTGACAGGCATCTTATATTGTTACAGCGACTCTCAGTACGTTATAATCCGCACTGTATACCTTGGTTCAAAGGCTTTATTTGCATCAGACACCCTGCCATTAGGATATCTATTTTTCCTCCTATTTTAATTAGTGTTTTTCAATAAAATTATTTTTGTTTTGTTTTAACGTCTGATTAGGCAGTGTTTTGATCTACGATTGAAGACGTATACATTCTTGATATTTTTCTTCAGTGAGTTCTATGGGCACAGTCAACCAAATGGAAAGGGGGGACTGTAATACCAGAAACTTGTCCAAGAGCACCTTCATCTTCTGCACCATTACACGGGTGCATGCATACTCTTGTCTCTTTGGAATCACCTTGGTGATCAATTACTGGCAAAATGTGTGATGAGGAGTAGGAGAAGCAGTAGATGATGGAAAGAAAACTCAACTCCCATCTGCTGAGGTGGTGGAGCCCTGACTGCTAGAGAAGAAGTGCAAACCACTGGGTGATGCAGAGGTTGCTGTGTCAGGCTGTACCACTACATTAGTGTCACAATTACATTTTCTCAGGCCACTATTATGGAGATGATCCATGTGTTGACGCAGGGCCATGCTGCAAACATTGGCACCCTGGTTTCATCTTCTTCCCACAGATCCTACATATAGCCACCCTGACGTCCTCCGGCGACAACGGCAAGTATGGCATTTTACCCTCACCACTGTGGAATGACTGCCTGCCACCACCTCTATGAAGCCATGCAGCTCTAGTTATTTCCAGACAGGTAAGCTCCTGAGAAACAGACGGTCTTCCCCAGACACGTTTGGCTCCAGATCTCAAAACTCTACCACCCTACTGGCTCATGGCCACTATTGCACCCTGTTGGCTCAGTGGTACTATTACGCACTGCAACTCACAGGCAAGCTGCCACCCTCACCCCTGATGATGATGATGATTAGAGATGAGCGAGTAGTGTTCGATCGAGCCGGTATTCGATCGAATACTACGATATTCGGCACACTCGATTTCAATCGAGTATAACGGCGATGGCGCACTTAGAATTCGTTTCCCCTCCCACCTTCCCTGGCGCTCTTTTTCCACCAATCAACATGCAGGGGGGGTATGACAGGCACGCTGAGCACGCTGGCAGCGCGAAAACAGCGTCTACATGGATTGGCTGGAAAAACCATGTGACCTCGAATCATAAAAACTCAGCTCTTCCTGCTCGTACGCATATGCTGCGTGAACTTAGTCAGGGACAGAGGCTGGAGAAGGGAGAGACAGATTTTAGCTGTTGGACAGGCAGGAGCGTGATTAAAAGCCCTTATCAGGGCTACTACAGTGGACTTCAGTGATAGCTTTACTACAATATAGACTTTACAGAGAACGGCTGCTGTATTCAGGGATAGCTGCTGGAGTAGGGACAGAGAGAGGCATTAGTGGTGTATTAGGTGCTCTGCTACATACCAAGCTATATTTGGCACTACTGCTGTGTACTTTGAAATATACAATATCTAGGCATTTTAATAGGCCACTGTACTGTGCGTTCTCTTGCTAAATTATCTCACATACCTGGTGTAAATACCCACCGTCTGTTCAGTTACTACACGGCTGTGTACTTTGAAATATACAATATCTAGGCATTTTAATAGGCCACTGTACTGTGCGTTCTCTTGCTAAATTATCTCACATACCTGGTGTAAATACCCACCGTCTGTTCAGTTACTACACGGCTTTGTACTTTGAAATATACAATATCTAGGCCATTTAATAGGCCACTGTACTGTACGTTCTCTTGTTAAATTATCTCACATACCTGGTGTAAATACCCACCGTCTGTTCAGTTACTACACGGCTTTGTACTTTGAAATATACAATATCTAGGCCATTTAATAGGCCACTGTACTGTGCGTTTTCTTGTTAAAGTATCTCACATACCTGGTGTACATACCCACCGTCTGTTCAGTTACTACACGGCTTTGTACTTTGAAATATACAATATCTAGGCCATTTAATAGGCCACTGTACTGTGCGTTTTCTTGTTAAAGTATCTCACATACCTGGTGTACATACCCACCGTCTGTTCAGTTACTACACGGCTTTGTACTTTGAAATATACAATATCTAGGCCATTTAATAGGCCACTGTACTGTGCGTTCTCTTGTTAAATTATCTCACATACCTGGTGTACATACCCACCGTCTGTTCAGTTACTACACGGCTTTGTACTTTGAAATATACAATATCTAGGCCATTTAATAGGCCACTGTACTGTGCGTTTTCTTGTTAAAGTATCTCACATACCTGGTGTACATACCCACCGTCTGTTCAGTTACTACACGGCTTTGTACTTTGAAATATACAATATCTAGGCCATTTAATAGGCCACTGTACTGTGCGTTTCTTGTTAAAGTATCTCAGCATACCTGGTGTACATACCCACCGTCTGTTCAGTTACTACACGGCTTTGTACTTTGAATATACAATATCTAGGCCATTTAATAGGCCACTGTACTGTGCGTTCTCTTGTTAAATTATCTCACATACCTGGTGTACCATACCCACCGTCTGTTCAGTTACTACACGGCTTTGTACTTTGAAATATACAATATCTAGGCATTTTAATAGCCCACTGTACTGTGCGTTCTCGTGCTAAATTATCTCACATACCTGGTGTAAATACCCACCGTCTGTTCAGTTACTACACGGCTTTGTACTTTGAAATATACAATATCTAGGCCATTTAATAGGCCACTGTACTGTGCGTTTTCTTGTTAAAGTATCTCACATACCTGGTGTACATACCCACCGTCTGTTCAGTTACTACACGGCTTTGTACTTTGAAATATACAATATCTAGGCCATTTAATAGGCCACTGTACTGTGCGTTCTCTTGTTAAATTATCTCACATACCTGGTGTACATACCCACCGTCTGTTCAGTTACTACACGGCTTTGTACTTTGAAATATACAATATCTAGGCCATTTAATAGGCCACTGTACTGTGCGTTTTCTTGTTAAAGTATCTCACATACCTGGTGTACATACCCACCGTCTGTTCAGTTACTACACGGCTTTGTACTTTGAAATATACAATATCTAGGCCATTTAATAGGCCACTGTACTGTACGTTCTCTTGTTAAATTATCTCACATACCTGGTGTAAATACCCACCGTCTGTTCAGTTACTACACGGCTTTGTACTTTGAAATATACAATATCTAGGCCATTTAATAGGCCACTGTACTGTGCGTTCTCGGTGCTAAATTATCTCACATACCTGGTGTAAATACCCACCGTCTGTTCAGTTACTACACGGCTTTGTACTTTGAAATATACAATATCTAGGCCATTTAATAGGCACTGTACTGTGCGTTTTCTTGTTAAAGTATCTCACATACCTGGTGTACATACCCACCGTCTGTTCAGTTACTACACGGCTTTGTACTTTGAAATATACAATATCTAGGCCATTAATAGGCCACTGTACTGTGCGTTCTCTTGTTAAATTATCTCACATACCTGGTGTACATACCCACCGTCTGTTCAGTTACTACACGGCTTTGTACTTTGAAATATACAATATCTAGGCCATTTAATAGGCCACTGTACTGTGCGTTTTCTTGTTAAAGTATCTCACATACCTGGTGTACATACCCACCGTCTGTTCAGTTACTACACGGCTTTGTACTTTGAAATATACAATATCTAGGCCATTTAATAGGCCACTGTACTGTGCGTTCTCTTGTTAAATTATCTCACATACCTGGTGTACATACCCACCGTCTGTTCAGTTACTACACGGCTTTGTACTTTGAAATATACAATATCTAGGCCATTTAATAGGCCACTGTACTGTGCGTTTTCTTGTTAAAGTATCTCACATACCTGGTGTACATACCCACCGTCTGTTCAGTTACTACACGGCTTTGTACTTTGAAATATACAATATCTAGGCCATTTAATAGGCCACTGTACTGTGCGTTCTCTTGTTAAATTATCTCACATACCTGGTGTACATACCCACCGTCTGTTCAGTTACTACACGGCTTTGTACTTTGAAATATACAATATCTAGGCCATTTAATAGGCCACTGTACTGTACGTTCTCTTGTTAAATTATCTCACATACCTGGTGTAAATACCCACCGTCTGTTCAGTTACTACACGGCTGTGTACTTTGAAATATACAATATCTAGGCATTTTAATAGGCCACTGTACTGTGCGTTCTCTTGCTAAATTATCTCAAATACCTGGTGTAAATACCCACCGTCTGTTCAGTTACTACACGGCTTGTACTTTGAAATATACAATATCTAGGCCATTTTAATAGGCCACTGTACTGTGCGTTTCTTGTTAAAGTATCTCACATACCTGGTGTACATACCCACCGTCTGTTCAGTTACTACACGGCTTTGTACTTTGAAATATACAATATCTAGGCCATTTAATAGGCCACTGTACTGTGCGTTTCTTGTTAAATTATCTCACATACCTGGTGTACATACCCACCGTCTGTTCAGTTACTACACGGCTTTGTACTTTGAAATATACAATATCTAGGCCATTTAATAGGCCACTGTACTGTGCGTTTTCTTGTTAAAGTATCTCAACATACCTGGTGTACATACCCACCGTCTGTTCAGTTACTACACGGCTTTGTACTTTGAAATATACAATATCTAGGCCATTTAATAGGCCACTGTTACTGTGCGTTTTCTTGTTAAAGTATCTCACATACCTGGTGTACATACCCACCGTCTGTTCAGTTACTACACGGCTTTGTACTTTGAAATATACAATATCTAGGCCATTTAATAGGCCACTGTACTGTACGTTCTCTTGTTAAATTATCTCACATACCTGGTGTACATACCCACCGTCTGTTCAGTTACTACAACGGCTTTGTACTTTGAAATATACAATATCTAGGCCATTTAATAGGCCACTGTACTGTGCGTTTTCTTGTTAAAGTATCTCACATACCTGGTGTACATACCCACCGTCTGTTCAGTTACTACACGGCTTTGTACTTTGAAATATACAATATCTAGGCCATTTAATAGGCCACTGTACTGTGCGTTTTCTGTTAAAGTATCTCACATACCTGGTGTACATACCCACCGTCTGTTCAGTTACTACACGGCTTTGTACTTTGAATATACATATCTAGGCCATTTAATAGGCCACTGTACTGTGCGTTTTCTTGTTAAAGTATCTCACATACCTGGTGTACATACCCACCGTCTGTTCAGTACTACACGGCTTGTACTTTGAAATATACAATATCTAGGCCATTTAATAGGCCACTGTACTGTACGTTCTCTTGTTAAATTATCTCACATACCTGGTGTAAATACCCACCGTCTGTTCAGTTTACTACACGGCTTTGTACTTTGAAATATACAAATATCTAGGCCATTTAATAGGCCACTGTACTGTGCGTTTTCTTGTTAAAGTATCTCACATACCTGGTGTACATACCCACCGTCTGTTCAGTTACTACACGGCTTTGTACTTTGAAATATACAATATCTAGGCCATTTAATAGGCCACTGTACTGTGCGTTTTCTTGTTAAAGTATCTCACATACCTGGTGTACATACCCACCGTCTGTTCAGTTACTACACGGCTTTGTACTTTGAAATATACAATATCTAGGCCATTTAATAGGCCACTGTACTGTGCGTTTCTTGTTAAAGTATCTCACATACCTGGTGTACATACCCACCGTCTGTTCAGTTACTACACGGCTTTGTACTTTGAAATATACAATATCTAGGCATTTTAATAGGCCACTGTACTGTGCGTTCTCTTGTTAAATTATCTCACATACCTGGTGTAAATACCCACCGTCTGTTCAGTTACTACACGGCTGTGTACTTTGAAATATACAATATCTAGGCCTTTAATAGGCCACTGTACTGTGCGTTCTCTTGCTAAAGTATTTCACATACCTAATTATATACCCAAATATTGTATTTGCAACAAAAAAAATAAATGCGGAGGGGGGCTAGCGGAATAGGACGTGGACGTGGACGAGGACGGGGGCGCGGAAATGCTGTTGGGGGCCTTGTTGAAGCCAGTGGGGATACAATGTGTGCTGGTGAGGATCAGCCAGGATCCCGCTCATCCAGAATCCCTGCCTTTATGGGACAGTTAAGCAGGGGGCGGGTTACACCGCTGTTGAGGCCTGAGCAGGTTGAACAGGTGGTGCAATGGATAGCCGATAGCGCTTCCACACAGTTGTCCACCAGCCAGTCATCCACACAGTCTCACTCTGACCCTCCTTCCTCCACACCTGGCCAACAGAGTCATCCCACCCTTGACCCCTCCCAGGAGCTCTTTTCGGGTCCTTTTTCAGATGTGCCGGAAGAATCCCAGGAGCTAGCAGAGGAATTTGTTTGTAGTGATGCCCAAACACTGGAGTTTTCGCCATCTCCTGCTGATGTGGACCCTGAGCCAGCATCTGTTATCATGAGCGATGATGATGATGAGACGCAGTTGCCATCAAGGGAGGCTGTTGGAATGTCCAGTGGGCAGGAGGAGGAGCAGAGTGAGGAAGTGGAAGAGGAGCTGGTGGATGACGAAATGACCGACCCCACTTGGCCAGGGGTGATGTCCAGCGAGGAAAGCAGTGGAGAGGTGGTGGTCTGCGCAGCACCGAAAAGGCAGCAAGAGGCAGAGGGATGTCCACAGGCAGAGGGATGTCCACAGGCAGAGGGATGTCCACAGGCAGAGGGATGGCCACAGGCAGAGGGATGGCCACAGGCAGAGGGATGGCCACAGGCAGAGGACAGTTCAGACAGAGAAGTGAGGCCACAGCCAGCAGGGCCGAAGCTGTTCCCGCCAGCGGCCAGTCGCGCGAAGCTCCCCCATCGAGGCCTCGTACTTCTGTGGTGTGGAGATATTTTAATGTTTGTGCGGATGACAAACTGAGCGCGGTTTGCACACTCTGCCACTCAAAACTGAGTAGGGGCTCTGAGAAGAGCAATCTGACCACCTCAGGCATGCGGCGTCACTTGGAATTCAAGCACTGGGCTGAGTGGGAGAGAGCAAACGCAATACAAACTGCGCCCGGTCTTGCTGCCACTGCCTCTTCCCCTTTGTTGTGTGCTGCCACTGCGGTCCAGACCTCCAGCCAGGACACCTCCACATCTGCCTCTGCCTCTGCTACTTTGGGGCCTTCTCCTTCAGCCTCCCCTTCCCCCGCCCCTTCCCCGCCTCTTCGCCTGCACCTTCACACTCCTCGTCCCAACAACTGTCCATCTCGCAGGCGTTCGACCGCAGGCGGAAGTACGCCTCGAGTCACCCCCAAGCCCAAGCCTTAAACTGCCACATCTCCAAACTGCTGGCCCTGGAGATGTTGCCGTTTAGGCTTGTGGAGACGCAGGCCTTCCGCGACCTGATGGCGGCTGCCGCACCTCGCTATTCCGTCCCTAGCCGCCACTACTTTTCCCGGAGTGCCGTCCCCGCCCTGCACCAGCACGTGTCGCGTAACATCAGGCGGGCCCTGAGGTACGCAGTCAGCGCAAAGGTCCACTTGACCACCGACTCATGGACAAGCGCTTGCGGCCAGGGACGATACATTTCTCTGACGGCACACTGGGTGAATGTAGTGGAGGCGGGGACGGGGTCGCAAACAGAGACGGCCTACCTACCACCCCCGCCCAAGATTGCCAGCATGGGTTCTGATAAACCCCCCTCCTCCTCCTCCTCCTCCTCCTCCTCCTCCGCCTTAACATCTCCCTCAGCCGCTAGCTGGAAGCGTTGCAGCACTGGCGCGGGGAGACGTCAGCAGGCGGTGCTAAAGCTCATCAGCTTGGGCGACAGGAAGCACAGCGCCCCAGAGGTGAGGGACGCCATATTGCAGCAGACGGAGATGTGGCTGTCGCCGCTGCAGCTAGGACCAGGCATGGTCGTGTGCGATAACGGCCGTAACCTGGTGGCGGCTCTGGAGCTTGCCGAACTCAATCACGTACCATGCCTGGCCCACGTTTTTAATCTGGTAGTCCAAAAATTTCTGAAGACTTACCCCAACCTGGCAGAGCTACTGGTGAAAGTGCGGCGCTTGTGCGCTCACTTTCGGAAGTCAACTGTAGCTGCTGCTAGCTTAAAAAAACTCCAGCAACGCCTCCATTTGCCTGAACATCGGCTGTTGTGCGACCTGCCGACTCGCTGGAATTCCACCTATTCCATGTTGGCCAGGGTGTGTGAAGCAGCAGAGAGCATTGATGGAGTACCAGATAATGAATCCACGCGTGCCTCCAACTCAGCTCCCTCAGTTTGCCAACCACGAGTGGCCATGGATGGCAGACATATGCGATGTACTGCGTATCTTTGAGGAGTCCACCAAGAAGGTCAGCAGCGAGGACGCTATAGTGAGCGTAACCATTCCGCTCCTAGGCGTCCTTAAAGAATCGCTCATCGCAATAAGGGAGAACGCATTGCACGCAGAGGAGACGGGGGTAGGAGGAGACGCAACGGAGCTACACAGTCAGACCACACTTTTGTCTGCTTCACGGTGGCAGTTGCAGGAGAGGAGGATGAAGAGGAGGAGGACGACGTGGAGGTGGCTGTGGAAGAGGAGGAGGATGCTGGCGGCGAGGGTAGCAGTCAGGCTGTGTGCGTCCCATTGGTTCAGCGCGGATGGGGCGGAGAGGAGGCGGAAGAGGAAGAGGAGGAAATGGCAAGTGATCCTTCTGGTGGGGGCAGTGAGGTCATGCCTATTCAGAGTCTGGCACACATGGCTGACTTCATGCTGGGCTGCTTTTCCCGGGACACACGTGTTGTCCGGATAGTGGAGAACAAACTGTACTGGGTCTTCGCACTCCTGGACCCCCGGTATAAAGATAACGTCTCCTCTTTTATTCGGTAGAGGAGAGGACGAATCGATTGCTGGAATACCAGAGGGAACTCGTGCAGAACATGATGGAGATTTTCCCACCCACCATCGCTGGCGGCAGAGAGGAGAGGTCTCCCAGAGTCCCACAACATCCATCAGGCCCACAGCCACCAGGGGAACACTCTCCAAGGTGTGGGACACGTTCATGGCACCCCCTCGTGCAACTTCCATCACTGCGGGGCCCGCTATCAGCAGGAGGGACAAGTATCGGCGGATGTTGCGGGAGTACCTGGCAGACCGTAACCCTGTCCTCCCCGATCCCTCGGCGTCCTACACTTACTGGGTCTCCAAGTTGGACACGTGGCTGGAACTGTCCCTGTACGCCTTGGAGGTGCTTGCCTGCCCTGCCGCCAGCGTGCTATCAGAAAGGGTGTTCAGCGCAGCCGGGGGCATTATTACCGATAAGCGCAGCCGCCTGTCAACCGACAGTGCCGACAGGCTGACGCTAATCAAAATGAACAGCAAGTGGATTGACCCGGACTTTGCTTCTCCAACAGTGGAAAGCAGCCAAAAGTGAAGTGCCATGTGTATGAAGTGCCATTTCCTCCTCCACCTCCTCCTCCTCCTCCTTAACCGCCGTAGAATTGGTCCGTAAATCAGAAAAATTTTTATATTTATGGCTCACCTCTTGGGCCTCCACAAAATGTTTAAAGGTCTCACCTCTTGGGCCTCCTCATAATTTTTAACAGGTCTCACCTCTTGGGCCTCCACAAAATGTTTAACAGGTCTCACCTATTGGGCCTCAACATAATTTTTATCCGGTCTCACCTCTTGGGCCTGCACAAAATGTTTAAGAGGTTTCAACCTCTTGGGCCCCCACAAAATGTTTAACGAGGTCTCACCTCTTGGGCCTCCTCATAATTTTTTAACAGTTCTCACCTCTTGGGCCTACTCATAATTTTAACGGTCTCACCTCTTGGGCCTCAAAATAATTTTTAAGAGGTCTCACCTCTTGGGCCTCCTCATAATTTTTAACAGGTTTCACCTCTGGGCCTCCACAAAATGTTTAACAGGTCTCACCTCTTGGGCCTCCACAAAATGTTTAACAGGTCTCACCTCTTGGGCCTCCACATAATTTTAACAGGTCTCACCTCTTGGGCCTCCACACAAAATGTTTAACAGGTCTCACCTCTTGGGCCTCACATAATTTTTAACAGGTCTCACCTCTTGGGGCCTCCACAAATGTTTTAACAGGTCTCACCTCTTGGGCCTCCACATAATTTTTAACAGGTCTCACCTCTTGGGCCTCCACAAAATGTTTAACAGGTCTCACCTATTGGGCCTCCACATAATTTTAACGGGTCTCACCTCTTGGGTCTCCACAAAATGTTTAACAGGTCTCACCTATTGGGCCTCCACATAATTTTTAAACGGGTCTCACCTCTTGGGCCTCCACAAAATGTTTAACAGGTCTCACCTATTGGGCCTCCACATAATTTTTAACGGGTCTCACCTCTTGGGTCTCCACAAAATGTTTACCAGGTCTCACCTATTGGGCCTCCACATAATTTTTAACGGGTCTCACCTCTTGGGTCTCCACAAAATGTTTACCAGGTCTCACCTATTGGGCCTCCACATAATTTTTTACAGGTCTCACCTCTTGGGCCTCCACAAAATGTTTAACAGGTCTCACCTCTTGGGCCTCCACAAAATCTTTACAGGTCTCACCTCTTGGGCCTCCACATAATTTTTAGAGGTCTCACCTTTTGGGCCTCCACAAAAGGTTTAAGAGGTTAACAGTGGAAAGCAGCCAAAAGTGAAGTGCCATCTGTATGAAGTGCCATTTCCTCCTCCACCTCCTCCTCCTCCTCCTCCTTAACCGCCGTAGAATTGCTCCGTAAAAAAGAAAAATGTATATATTTATGGCTCACCTTTGGCCTCCACAAAATTTTTAACAGGTCTCACTCTTGGGCATCCACATAATTATACTATAAAATATTAGGCCTTATAATTTGGCAACTGTACTGTGCGTTCTCTTGCAAAATTATTCATGGCTGTGAAGCAAAATATTGTAACCAAAAAAAATAAAATGCGGAGGGGGCCTAGCGGAATAGACGTGGAACGAGGACGGGGGCGCGGAAATGCTGTTGGGGGCCATAGTTGCTGGTTGAATTATCTGAGGTAAATGATTCTCCTTTAGACGACGCTTTCCCTTTGCATCGTTCTGCGATTAAACCATAAATAACTCTCTGCATATTTATACCAAATGCACCCAGTACGAAAAAAGTCATAGAAAGTTTCCAAACAGAGACTGGAAAACATCAGTAAGTTGAAAAAAACTGTTCGCTAAAAAAAAAAAAAAAAGTTAAAAATAAAATTGGCAGTTGATAGTATCGAGCTATTGTCACAGAGAGACGCGATTACAACACCTTCATTTACATTCAGTACATGTCTCAAGGCATTGGGAGAATGAAAACAGGCCACGGCTGGAGTATGAAATGTACCACCGCTTTGTACTGTCCGATACTGACCCGGTCCAGGGTGATGTCCAGCGAGGAAAGCAGTGGAGAGGGTGGTGGTCTGCGCAGCACCGAAAAAGGGCAGGCAAGGGATGTCACAGGCAGAGGGATGTCCACAGGCAGAGGCATGTCACAGGCAGGCAGCAGAGGGATGTCCACAGGCAGAGGGATGTCCACAG
>ONZH01015511.1:0-142371 GCA_900303285.1 Rhinella marina | reverse complement strand
GGGTGCACAGCCAATGAGGCGAGGTGAGTCGATTGCCTAAGGCAGCACCAGGTAGTGGCAAGAAGGGGGCAGTAGAAGGGCCATGGGCAATGAACGCTTCCATTGTGGAATGTTCATCTCTATATATTAGACTGCAATACAGTTGAATGAAGATGGGTCACAGGAGTGATTCTTCCTGGCCACCATTTCTCTAGAAGGTTTTAGTCCTAGTTCCTGTAGCCTATCAGAGGGTGTCATCATTATCGCGCTGCCTGAGCCAGGCTGCATAGACCCAGGGGTACAGACTAGAAGAGGTCTGTGTCTTGCACTGCATCGCTGACAGCAGAATGGAGGTAAGTATTTGAGTTTATTTTTTTATGTTTTTATTTGGCAGCATGCTGTTGGACCACAATGAAGTGGGGGTAATTATTTTGTAACTGGAGAAAGCACTATGGGGACATTGTGGCTGTAAAAAGGAGCATTTTTGTACTGGCACGCATTCTAAGGTGGCCACTATGGGGACATTTGTTCTACAGGGAGCACTAAAAGTATTTTTGTACTGGCACACGTTATAAGGGAACATTTTTTGTATTGGCACACATAAGGGAGCATTTTTGTACTGGCTAAACATTATAAGGGATCTTTTTAAAACTGTCCACTGTTCCTGCTGTGGCCACGTCCTGAGGAAGTCTATTCCACAGATTCACAGTTCATACAGTAAAGAAGTTTTGAGGCTTCTGGAGACTGAACTTTTTCTTCTCCAGTCGGAGGCAGCGCCCCCTTGTCTTTTCGGGGCATTTTACATGGAACAGTTTTTCACTGTATTTTTTGTATGGCCCATTTATATATTTGTACAGGTTAATCATGTCCCCCTTAGATGTCTCTTCTAAAGACTAAATAAATGTGATTATTTTATTCTTTCTTCATAACTAAGACCCTCCATGCCCCTTATCAGTTTAGTCGCTCTCCTCTGTACTTTTTCCAGATCCAGGGCATCCTTGTTATGGACTGCTGACCAGAAGTGAACTGCATATTCCAGATGAGGCCGCACCAACGCTTTGTAAAGTGGTAATATTACATCCCTGCCCCGCGAGTCCATGCCTTGTTTAATGCATGACAATATCCTGGTGGCCTTAGAAGCAGCTGATTGACATTGTGCTTTTTTTTATCCTATGATCTATAAGGACTCCCAAATCCTTCTCTAAAGGTGACTCTCCACAAGTGACTCTCTCAGGGTTACCTGCCCTAGGAAATATGATGCACATAGTGGATAGTGGGCTGAAAGGGAGAACAAACGGGGCTATTTGAAAACAAATGGGATCATTATTACTGTGGTAAGGCACAAAGAGGGAATTATTACTTTATAGGGGCATCACAGCGGGTATTATAACTATGTCATAGCATAAAAGACACATTAATACTATGTAAGGGACATAAAGCTGGCCAATATTACCATGTAGAAGCACAAAGCGGCCACTAAGAAGATCACTATTGCTGTGTGGGGCACAAAGTTTAACTGTGTGGTTCACTGTTACTCTCTGAGGCACAATATAGGCACTATCTGGTGTAATTAATTTTGTGGGCACTATCGGGTGTAGTTAGTTTTGTGGGCACTATCTGGTGTAAGTAGGTTTGTGAGCACTATCTGGTATAATTAATTTTGTGGGCACTATCTGGTATAATTAGTTTTTGGGGCACTATCTGGTATAATTAGTTTTGTGGGCACTATCTGATATAAGTAGCTTTGTGGGCACTATCTGGTGTAATTAGTTTTTGGGGCACTATCTGGTATAATTAGTTTTGTGGGCACTATCTGATATAAGTAGCTTTGTGGGCACTATCTGGTATAATTAGTTTTGTGGGCACTATCTGGTGTAATTAGTTCTGTGGGCACTATCTGGTGTACGCAGTTTTGTAGGCACTATCTGGTGTAAGTAGTTTTGTAGGCACTATCTGGTATAAGTAGTTTTGTGGGCACTATCTAGTGTAATTAGTTTTGTGGGCACTATCTAGTGTAATTAGTTTTTGGGGCACTATCTGGTATAATTAGTTTTGTGGGCACTATCTGATATAAGTAGCTTTGTGGGCACTATCTGGTATAATTAGTTTTGTGGGCACTATCTGATATAAGTAGCTTTGTGGGAACTATCTGGTGTAAGTAGTTTTGTGGGCACTATCTGGTATAATTAGTTTTGTGGGCACTATATAGTGTAATTAGTTTTGTGGGCACTATCTAGTGTAATTAGTTTTGTGGGCACTATCTGATATAAGTAGTTTTGTGGGCACTGCCTGGTGTAATTAGTTTTGTAGGCACTATCTGGTGTAAGTAGTTTTGTGGGCACTATCTAGTGTAATTAGTTTTGTGGGCACTATCTAGTGTAATTAGTTTTGTGGGCACTATCTGATATAAGTAGTTTTGTGGGCACTACCTGGTGTAATTAGTTTTGTGGGCACTATCTGGTATAATTAGTTTTGTGGGCACTATCTGATATAAGTAGTTTTGTGGGCACTATCTGGTGTAATTAGTTTTGTGGGCACTATCTGGTATAATTAGTTTTGTGGGCACTCTCTGCCATTACTGTTTTAAGAGTCACCATCTATGTGGCAGCATTCTTTGGGGCGTAATGGTAGAAAGGGTGCTAGATAGGAACTAGCCAACTGTAAAGAGAAATCTTTTTTTGTAATTTACTTTCTTGTTTCAAAAATACTCCATTTGTGAAATATTCATTTTACTTCATTTTAATGATGCCCCCTGGTGTTTAATCTGTATAACAACATGCACATTCTGCTACTGAGGTGGTCGCACATGCTCACTTTCTTCCTTCAGCTACCAGCAGCCATATGGTAGCTGAAGGCACATATGGACATGGGACCAACATAGATGCCTTCAGCTGCCAAGCACACATGTAACAGGTCAGCCAGTGTCATAGGGACAAATCTGCTGACAGATGCCCTTTAAGGAGGTGCCTAATATTAGAGAAAGGAATTGTTTTTTTCCCACTTCTGTCTATGTCTTTGGTATTGCATTGATCTGAATGAGGTTGAGTTGCAATACCAGACCTTTTTCAAATCATATTTGACCCCTTTAAACCATAAGATCAAGCGAGGGAAACATACAGTAACTTACTTATGTACAGTATATAGTATAATCCCAGATTTATAATATTTTCCCCAATTATTATATATGCTTATTAATAACCACAGGAATCATCAGACGGCAGCTATTTACAGGAGCTCATAGTCATTACACCATCTGCTCTGGCTTCATTAATGAACTTCATTACTACATTTTAAGCTGCCATATGGATTATTTAGGTTGGTAAAATATGTTTTTGTCATAAATGTACAAGAATCTAATGAATACATTTAACTATTTTTAATACCAGGGAGGCAATAGGTATATGGGCCAGGGTTGCCAACCGTCCAGAAATTTCTCGACAGTCCCTAAAAATAGGCTATTTTTTTCCTGCGTCCATAAAAAAAATAGACCTCTCGATAATTTTTTTGAGGCTGGTGGTACTTGACTAGATTACTTTGGTGTAAATTTTATCATTTTACAGCTCTCAGTAAATTCTGGTAATAAATTCTTACCATTATTATTGAAATACATAGACGTGTCCCTTATAATTTTTATCATTCATTGTGGTTTTCCAATTTGTCTGTAAAAATTTTTTGCTGTCCTCGATTTTGGGTTAAGTTGTCCGGAAAAAAGAGAATTTCTAGTTGGCAATTCTGATAGGTACCCTCTGACACTTTTAAGCAGGATAGTCCTGCATTGTAAGGCACTGGGCGGAATGTCTTTAAGGGTCTCAGAATGGGGTGAGAGATCAGGACATAACTCTGTTTGGAGGAGATATAACTAGTGCAGCCAGTAGATGGCAGCAGAGAGGCTCCTACATATGAAGTCAATGCAGAAGAGTGCGGAGTATCTGCATGTTTTTGGGATTTTGTCACGGTGGCATCTATTAAAATGGTACATTAGAAATCTGGACATACAGTCCAAACAAGGATCTTCCTTATATTCTCAATTAAGTTTGGACCTTCAAGAAGGGTCTCTGTGACATCTTTAGATCAAAAAGGAATAGTCTTGAAGCTTGAAAAAAGAGGTAATCATTAAAAAACACTTAAAGTAGTTCTCCACTTTTTATCATGAAGTAATTTCTAGGCTTAGAATTAAGTGAATAACTTCATAATATATATCTTTATGGTGGACTGATCATTTGTTCTGATACAGAGTTCCAAACCCCCTTCATAGACATGAAGCCAGACATTTCTGGCTGCCTGCAACCACTAGGGGACACTTATAGACTTACAGCCTTATTAATGAATCCAGTGTATAACAGTGTACAGAGAGCTCCCTCTAGTGGCAGCTGCAGGTTGGCAGTGTGATATCTTTTAGAGAGAACTTGTCAACCCTACGGTCATGGTTGGTTTAGTAGACACCTGAATGTCTCAAAAGGTAGCAATTCTGGAGCATTGTTTCTAGGAAAGCTACATTGTGTCATTCTTCTGTTATTTCTCAAGGAAATGTATAGATAAATTGACAAATAGTCATAACCTTTCCCCTTATCTATGGGGCATATCCCTAGACAGTCTGGCAGCATCCAATTTCAGGGAGCCAGAGCAGAGGATAGGAGTGGTAGTGGGTCTAACAATATGATGTGTGACAGAGATGTCTTCCTCAGGTCATGGCTCCCTAGGGCCATGCAGCATAATGAAGAGGCACCCTTTCTTCCTTTGGAGCACTCCCTGTAGTTGGGGCTCCTGTCTGCTGGTAGTTTGGGGTGCTCTTGATGTTGGTGGTTGTATGTGTGCCTGGCAGGGGGTGTAGTAGTGCAAAGGCCAGCGTACTGTATGGTATTGTAGGAGTCAGGAAACCAGGCCAGAAGTAGAAGAATGAACATCTCTTTTTACTTGAGTGCAAAATAAGAGTTTTAGTACATCTAAGAATAGGTATTGAGACTGGCACAGTGGCAGATATTGGCACTCTTGGTATGCTATCTTGCTAAAGTCTCTCTCACTAGAATCTGTGGGAATTATGGCTGCAGTGTCCACTGAAGGATACAGGTCTTTCGAGGCTCATCTGGCCAGTGTGATGAGTGTCTTAACTGTAGTCCCTCACAAGCAGCAAAGTCTGGTTAGCTGTAGTCAAAGGTCACCTTGGTGACTCATATGCTTGGCCATGCAGATTCTTTTTTCTCTCTTTCTTGCTGTAACTTTCAGCAGAAGCAGTAACTTCTCAGAAGCAGAAGCAGTAACTTTCAGCAGAAGCAGCAGAACAGGATAGTTAACCCTCTCTCTGCCAACCATACCAGGTCATGATGGGTGTACACTATATTACATAACAGCAAATTACAAACTGGGGTCCTGTGCAATCAATCCTATTTTGTCATTGCCCCATGCTTTACTCACTGGTGTATATTTTGTGTTCACTTACAGTATGTGTTTTCACATTACATTTTACATTTAGTTAAAGTGGTTATCCAAGACTATAAAAAGCTGCCCCGTATGCCCAGGCCCCTCACACTGAATCTGCTTACCCCGCTCCCTGCATCGCTCCTGGTCCCCGCACTGCCGCTGTTGCTTCTCCCCATGCGTGGATGAAAACATCTGGTGTCAGGGGGAACAGCCAACGGCAGGCGGGTACAGAGACGAGCCTCCCTAGCATCGTGGATGATGCTATGGAGGATCGTGTCTGTTACCGCCTGCCATTGGCTGCTCCCCCTGACACTGGATGTTTTCCACCATGCACGAGGGGGAGAAGCAGCAGCGGTGGTGCGGGGACCAGGAGCGGTGCAGGGAGCGGGGTAAGCAGATTCAGTGTGAGGGGCCTGGGCATACGGGGCAGCTTTTTACAATCTCAGACAGGCTCGGACTGGCCCACAGGGGAACAGGTGAATCCCCCGGTGGGTCCCTGAGCTAGGTAGGCCTCTAGTCCCCCACCTCCTGCACAAGTGACACATGGCGCAGTAGACTGACCTATAAATAGGCTGCCTAAGATGCTATGCAGTACATTGCCTATGTCCATATAAAAGAATGGATAGTGTGGGCAGGTAGCATATGCATATGGGCCCCCAGAGTGAGTTTTACTGGTGGGCCCTAGACACCCCAGTCTGACCCTGGTCTCAGATAACCCCTTTAACCCTAGAAAGTATATACCTGTGGTCATTTTCTACATTGCACCCCTAGAATATCCTATTTTCCACTTTAGAATGGAGCAGAATCGAGGTTGGCATTGCACAGGCGACTTTTATTCTTCCCGATACCACTGACATCTGGATTTCATGTCATTTTTGGCATCTAAGAGCTTTGCAAGGGGGAATCAGGAGGCCGCTTGTGCAATATTGTCTTTTTTTAATGTAGCGCTGGAACACAGCAGATCAAGAAGGAATATTAAATGCGTACATAAAAATGTTATGGTCCCGTTTATCTATACAAGATCCATGACTAGTGTGAACCTCCCACTGACCGCAATCACCAAACTTACTGCAGACACTTTCCTCAATAAAACACATTTTTATTTAATTCACGTTTGATAGATCAGTGAAAACAGATGTAAGTTCCCTCCTGAGCTGTAATTTTCATGATGTGATCTCAAACTGGTCCTTAATCTGCCGTGTATAAATCATTTCTAGGACTAGTGATAAGTGAATTTCTTGAAAGTTTATTCGGATTTGATTCAGTAGAATAGGTCCAATCTGAATGGCAAGTGCTCTGATTGCCCTGAAAAGTTGTGTATGATATTCTGAGGTTTACTAGGACTGTGTGCAACTCTTTTCAAGCTCTTTATTTTCATAAGTCCCTTTGAAATAAATAGGAAGTGCACTGCGCAAGCGCGGCCAGCTCTCCATTAAAGGGGTATACCCATCGCATGCATTGTCAGATAGGTTGTAGGCACCTACAACGAGAACGGAGCGGGGAGAGCTGTGGCTGGTGAACCCCAGGTTTCCTGGGGTCCGTCCACCAGCAAGCGCTGCACCGGCTCCTCATGGGCTTGCTGCCGGTGCGATGCTTTAACACTCTCTATGGATTGCTGGACATATGTAAACCCAACCTTAGGTGTTATTCGGACAGCCATAATGCAACAGCATTTTAGTGTATGTTTTATGACCATGGCTCAAGTTTGGATCACTGTGGTCAACTCCTGCAGGTTTGCTGACCACATCATGGTCATCTAAATAAGATCTAACTGGCAAGGGCAAAGACAGAGGGTGCCCCTATTGAAAACCAAATGAGACCCACCTTCTGCATGCCTGTCTGTCATGGCCCCATTTTAATAAAGAAGGATGGCATGACCTTATGGACTCTACCTTGCTTGATTGATGTTGAAGCTCTGCCCAAGTTAACACCACCAATATGGATAATGGGGGCAACCTAAAATTAGCCTTCTCTCCATTCAGCCTCATTCTACACTGCAATACCCTTTAGCTTCTTGACACTATATAAGGCTTATCTATCAGAAATATTTACCACAATGACATATTTATTGCCAATTGTAAAAATAATTCAAAATTCTTAAAAGGTTTCTCCATCATGAAGGATCCTGTGACAAAAACTCAGGGGCAGACATACCGCCTGTGCAGCCGGTTCAGCTGCACAGGGGCCCAGCATGTGAGGTAATGATGATTGTAATGGTAAAGCAGAGAGATGCAGGCTCCCCGCTTCACCATTCATCATCACTCCATCCAGCATGTAGAAGGGGCCCACATCACATCTGACTTCACTCTCTGGGTGTGCAGTATCCACAGATCTGTGGAGCACGGTCTGGGCTGCATGTACTGAGTTGCATATGTGATCTCCCTGTCTCCTTACAGCTCAGCCTGCTGTGTGGTGAGCAGCGCCATGAAGAGTTTGACACCAGCTCAGCCAGGTCTATACTGAGCCACTTCACTGTGTCCTAGCTCCGCCTCCCGTCTAATGATGTCAGTAGCCCCGCCCTGTCTAGTGTTGCAGTAGCTCCACCCCCTGGTGGTAGCCTTGCCCACATCTGGTAGTCTCCTAGCGCTCCTGGTGCTGAATGTGTGAGGCCTGCAGCAATTAAGGAGGAGGCGAGTGAGGACTGGAGGCTTCCTCTGTGCCCAGTATCCGAGCCAGGCACTCAAACTGACTGGTATGTTATTTTTTGTTCGCCACTCATCCCCCCTGTCCCCCTCTGGCCCTCCTGTTACTGTCCCTTACCCACACACTGTGAGGCTACATTCTAATGTATTTTGTGGTCCGCGGATCCGCAAGATATGGATGCGGTCCATGTGCGATCCGTATATTTTTGCACACCCACTGACATAAATACGTCTGCAGTTCGTATTTTGTACAGAAGTATTATCTCAGAATTCGCTAAATGAGTTTTCAAATAAGACAAACCTTTCAAGCTGAAAAAAATGTCAATCTTCATCAAAAGCAGAGGCCACCATTGTGACGTCAAAGAGCTTAGTCATCTATGAGACTGAGCCTGAGTCAGCACTGGATATTGGAATTTACTAGCTTCTTTTTAAAGGGCAAAGTCCTACCCTAAAAATTTTTTACGAGCAAGAATTGACATTGACACGAGCAAGAATTGACATTGACACACGGTTAAAGAGAAGGAGATCAGGACCATGCATCAAACAGTGTGGAAGTTCACTGTAGCCTGCGATGACTGGTAATTGCTCTCAGACATCTGTATTAATGATACCTTCCGCAAGAAGATTACTGGAATCTAGGAAGTGGCCCACTCTTTTACGTAAATTGCTTGTGAATGGATGGAAATCTAAGACCATATCCCACTGAGCTCTTGTACTTTTTTGTGCATTCAGGTATTAAATTCTTCATATGATTTCATTGTTCCTTTTATCTGTAGCATGTTTTTCGCACATAGGAAATTCTTCTGCTAAGGGATCATGCACATGACCATATGTATTTTGCGATCCGCAAAACACGAATCCTCAAAAGAAAAAAACAAAACGGATGACATCCTTGTGACGTCCTGGTTGCATCCGTTTTTTTTTTCTTTGCGGATCTATTTTAACAATGCCTGTCCTTGTCCGCAAAACAGACAAGAATAGGACATGTTCTATTTTTTTTGCCAAACGGACATGTGGACATATGGACACGGAAGGCACACAGAGTCATTTCCGTTTTTTTCCGCTGCCTGAATGTCCAGGCAAATTTTGTGATTTTGTGCACATGGCAGTTTAGTGACCCTAGCTTTTTTATTTGACTACCAAAATAATTTTTTGCCAATTTTTATTTATTTTTTTACTTGCCACTTAGGGCTTTTTATTAGATTGTTTTTTATTACAGATTTTTTTCTCCCTTTTTTTAGGTTTTATTTGGAGGAAAACCACTAATTATTATTAAAAAGTATTTTTTTTAGATATTGCTTTTATTTCTTAAATATTAAAACTGACACAAAAATTAATAATTAGTGATGAGTGAGCATGCTCTGCCGAAGTCGCTGTTCGGCCGAGCATGCTGGCGCTCGGGTCCACTCGATGTTCGGCCGAACATTGGGTGTACTCGAGCGCCATGCTCGAGTTCCCTCCCCGCATGCTAATTAATTAGCGTGCGGGGAGGGATGGCATTCAGTGTAATGCCATCTTAGCTACTGGCATTACACTGATTGGCTGGCCGGGAACGTGTCATCGGGTGGCACCCGGTGACGCCTTCCCGGCCAGTGTTAGTCAGGGAGAGCTGCCACAAGGAGGGACAGATAGTGTAGGGACAGAAATGGCTAGGCAGGGATAGAATTTATTTTAAAAACAAATAAAAGCCCTTTTAAGGGCTATTGGAAGATTTGGGGCCTTTTTTATTTATTTGGGGGACCTTTTTAAACCAGGCACCCCCCGCTCGGAAGTGCCTGGTTTAGTCCCATTGACTTACATTATGCTCGGGTGCTCAGCCGAGCACTCGAGCCCCCCCCCAGTGCTTGGCCAGAGCACCCGAGCATACGAGTACCCAGGTGCTCGCTCAACACTATTAATTATTGAAATGGGTTCCCTATTTTGAAATGATAATTTTCATATATAACATGTATAGGTTTGAGCGAATGGGGCGACTATTTTTACTATTTTTTTTTTACTTAGATTTTAATTTATATTTGGCACATAATATGTCCCCCAGAAGGTCACTAAAAGACCTCTGGAGGACACTGACTTTTTTTAATTTACTTTTTTTTTCACTTTAACTGGGACATCCACAGGAGCCCCAGATATAGGGGAAAACAGGCCCTTGTAGGGGAATTACACATAGGCAGAGCTGATCAGGGTCTCCTTAGACCCTGCAGCTCTGCTCCTGCCCTTCCCCAGACACCCCCGGCGGTCACGTGACCGCTGGAACTAACCACTGCTTCCTGCGCTCCTCCATGCACTAGTGCAGCGCTGTCCTCCCAACACAATATCTGCACGGGGCATGTGCAGATAGGACGTATATACCCAGGGGGCAGTCGTGAAGGGGTTATCGTATCTTTATAGGAGTTGGAGTTCTGTTTTTTATACAGATCTTCAAATCCTCTTCTTTTCTACATAAAGCCAAATAAGTGAGTGCTAAATGTTTAGCTGCATATAGCCACCACTAGGGGAGCATAGGAGCTTGCTGGATACTGTTGGTGCATTGAAAACAAAAACTAGGCTCCCCCTAGTGGCAGCTGCAAGCAGACAGAATTTTAGAATTTGTTTCTGTGTCTATGCAGAGGATTTGGAGCTCTGTAACAGTGCTCTGACTGCGATAAAAATATATTGAGAAATAAATTAGCACAAAATGTTAATGCTTACAGACTAAAAGCTAAAGCTGCCTATACACATTAGATGAAGTCACCAGAAACTGCTTACTTTGGAGGGCTAGACCCATAGTCTACTGTATGAGGACCTTCCAACTGTTCTCAGATGGTAAATGTTAGGGCAAACAGTTTGTGTTGAAATTTGGCATGCCTGATCCTCTTTGTTGGAGATACGCCTCTGTCTAAGGTGTACCGCGGCAAATTATTCTTGTCTCACTGGAGTAAACATTCACATTCAACTAAGCATGCATAATTAAGGGGTAACTGTGAGAGGCAGCCATACGGTCGGCTTTTGGTTTGACTCTGGTTAACCCCAATAGCTTGTTCTCTAATTTTACACTCACTGGGGTTCTGGATGCTGAGAGTTGTGGGTTTGCTTGGAAGCGATTTTACAACTCACAGTTGGTGGTCATCAGTAGTCACCATTGATTTTCTGGAAAACTACTGTCTGTTCAAGGTTATGAAGTAAAAAAAAATTCTATTATTTGAAGATCCACAAAACATCGTAAAAACACAGTGGCCTTAAAGGCTATGTACACCTTTGAGGACAATCATTTTTTAATTATTGCATTTTACCCATTTTGGGCTGAAAATATTTTTTTCAATTGGTCTTTATTAAAAATATTGAGCCGTTCTGTCACAAAGGGTTAACTGTTTTTCTAGCTGTGTGAATGGTGCTTTCACTTTCACTTTGTAAGGTCATCTAATAACTTATCTCTAAATTATTAAAAGGTCATAATTACTTATTTAAGCCACATTCTTATCAGTAAGATAAGAATTGAGCTTTAATGAGTGTTTATAAGGTCAGAGAGCAGAGATAAGGAGTCTGTCAGCTCCCTGACTGACGGAGCAGAGAGGAAATACAGATCCTGTTAGTAGATAAACTCAAAGCTGTGCAGGGAAAATGGCTCTTCATTTTTAATAAAGACCAATTAAAAAAGTAATTTTAGCTCAAAATGAGTACAATGCAATAATACAAAAAAAAATAATTGCCACCAAAGGTGTATATAGCCTTCAGGTTCTGCAGATAGAGGACCAAAGAACTACCCATTTCTCATAATTTTGAGAGTTGATCATTTTTATTTACTAGTTTTAATTATGAGTGACAGGGACTTTTTGGCTGCCTCTTCTACTGTGAACTAGTGGAGAGGAAGCACAAACCTGAGCTCTGCCTCTAATGCCATCAAATGTAAAATAGCTATCCTATAATTCAATTAGGGTTAAGCAAATCAAAGTATCTGAAGGTGACTTCGATCCGAATTCCAGGAAAAATTCAATTGGCTGCGAAACCGAATTTCCTAGTGCTTCGTGGCAATTAATAATTTAAAAAAAAAATTGATTATTTAAAAAAAAACAAAAAACTCATCTCATCCATTTGAGTATGAAGAGACCGCTGCGGCCATCTTGATTGAAGATCCTGTGCAAAATCTTGTGTGTAGTGACGCACCACGCAAGAATTTGTGTGGTATCTTCAATCAAGATTGTCATTACACAGAAATTACTTACACAGAAATTCGCTTTGTGACGAAGTAATTCATCATAAAGCGAATCTAATTCTTCTAAACTTCGCTCTAAAGTCAATGTTCAACCCTTCGAACAGACATGACAAAGATAATAAATAAACCAGCACCTCATCTACAGACAGCTGTTTCTGTGTGATTGCCCCTCATCAGTGCTGAGCAGAGAGCACTGGCTGATACTATATTTCTTTATAGAGAGTCCCCAAACAGTGTGAGGAGTCTTATTGGCCAGGCAATGCTCTTCTGAGGGGCAATCACCCAAAATAGCTGTCTGCAGATGAAATGCTGGCTTATTTGTTGTCTCAACAAACAAAGTGATGTCTCAAGGCCTGTTCAAAGGGTCGAACATTGACTCATAGGATAGCTGCCTTACATCTGGTGTCATCAGAGACAGAGCTTGTTAAGACTTCATCTGCCTACCCCTCCTCTAAGTATCAAAGTGACACAGTATTCAGGAAAGGTGACTACTATATGCTACATGAAGTCCAGTTCTGTAGGGTTGTGAATAGTGATGATCGAGCACCCATGTGCTCGTGTGCTCGGTGCTCTGGCCGAGCACTCGGGGGTGCTCGAGTGGTCGGCCGAGCACCCGAGCATAATTAAAGTCAATGGGACTAAACCAGGCACCCCCCGCTCGGAAGAGGGGAGGGTGTCTGGTTTACACGGGTCCCCCCAAAAAAAAAAAAACATGACACAGACACTGGGTGGGGGGTTAAACTTACCTTTCCCAGCAGCTCCCGACCTGTCCCAGCAGGAAGAGGGCACGCACAGTGGTAAGTTTCACCACAGCGCCACCTGCTGGAGGGAGGAGGGAGCTGCTGGGAAAGGTAAGGTGACGGATCCGTCATGAACTCAATGGAGTATGGATCCGTTTACTATTGTGTTACACCGAACGGATCCGTCCCCATTGACTTGCATTGGGGGTCATGACGGATCCGTCTTGGTGCGGGGAGGGGACTCGAGCGCCGGCATGCTCGGCCGAACACCGAGTTCGGCCGAGCATGCTCGCTCATCACTAGTTGGAGACATACAGTTTTGGAGACATACAAAATATGCAGACATCACTCTACAGGAAGAGAGAGGAGGAAGGAGGAAGAACTGAACTGTAGCCATCACTTATTGCCATCCTGTGCTATCTGCATCCCAGCCTTATTGTAGCGTTGTTTCCAGGAGGGTTAGGCTTAAAGTGTAGCTGTCATATTTTTTTTATTCGCTAGTTTATTAGAGCGAGGCATGTATACCCAAGTTAGTCTGCCAATTATTGTCAAAAGATCTGTAATTACCTTATAATAAGCTTTCATTAATGTCCCCTGTCCCTTTCCACTGGTCCCTTAAAAGACTGCTGCTATGGCTCATCTAAGAAGACAGGAAGACAGAGGGGCGGTCCTTCACACTGAATGCCTGCATTAGGCTTCAGAGTGAGGAGGCGTGTCAATCTGATTGGCTGGCAGGAAGCTGCTGGCTACAGCAAGTGTGTTTGTGAGGTGAGGGGAGGCAGTTTTGACCTCAGAGAACTGGCGCCATCTTGAGAAGATCCTCATATTGTAGAGGTTAAAACAGCTGTAACTAAGGGAAAAACTCAAGGAAAACAGTGGTATGTGAAGAAACTAAGGATTGTTTTATGCATAATGCTTCACCAACAGTAACATATGCTAAAATTGATGTTTTTGATGAGAACATAACAGTTACACTTTAACTATTTTATGCTGGTACAATATTCTTGCAAACATATTCATTGTTAAAAAGGTAGCATTTAAAATATGAAAGTGGTCTTCACCTAAACAGAATCCATATTACATAATACCAGATTCACATGAGATGTGATGTGAAATTTCAGGTAATAAATCCGAGCTGGGTAAATATTACCCCTTGCCGAGATTCATGACACAGCTTCAAGTGAGTTTTGCAGGACTTGTGAGAACGAAGGGTCTAACAGGAGATGGTGAATGTTTTATAAGTGACTCGGTAAAGGGTCTGCGATGTTTGTCTTGGCTTCTGTGGAGCGTTCTTACAGGATGACGTCTCCTTCATTCAATATGTTACTTGGTCTTCTAAGATGATTTCTATTTTGTCAGCAATTCCTATATTTTCTTAAATCAATCTCACTGTGGAGATGAACATTGGGAGCACAGACCTATAAAATTCATTGGAATTTGCCGATGGCGAACCTTTCTAAAAAAAAAAAAAAAAAAAGGGGGTTTTAAAGAAACACTATCAGCAAAGCGTTATTTCTTTCCATTCTAATATGAAACATGACAATTGGGTTGGCATTTAGAGGCCAAATGGGCTGCACTGGTCCAAGAAAAAAATCTATGGCTTATATATTTGAAAGTAAGATAAAAGAAAGACTTAGATAAAAAGATGTGTGAGGGTTGGGGATATCACAGAATGAGGAGGCAGGTTAAAAGAGAGGGTACACTGGTGACATCACAGAATGCGCTGGCAGGGTTATCTGGTCTGTGATGTCATAGATTGAGGGCAGGGTTACAGATATGTCCTTCATTACATTTCCTATTGGCACTAGATATCTTAAGATGAGTGTGACAATGTTATCAGACGTGGGGGTTACTATTTCTCCTTGGGGAGAGAGCGCCTTAATCGACGTGAGGAGACTTATGGGCCATACATGCTCCTCTGGAATTCTGGGAAGAAAAGGGATGCAAATGAACTCTTAACGAGCTCAGCCTCTAATGCCACCAGATGTAAGGCAGCTATCCTGTAAGTCAATGTTCAGCTCTTTAAATAAGCCTTGAGACATGACTTGGATAATAAATAAGCCAACACCTGATCTGCAGACAGATGTTTCAAGGTGATTGCCCCTCATCAGTGCAGAGCAGAGAGTACTGGTTTAACTGGGTGAGAGGCCTGTCAGGGTCAAGGGGTTATTATCTCTACTTGGGGAAAGAGTGCCTTAATCAGTGTGATGAGATTTATAGGTCATTCATGCTCCTCTAGAATTCTGGGAAGAAAAGGGATGCAAATGAGCTCTTAACAAGCTCTGCCTCTAATGCCACCATTACGCCAGTACTCTCTGCTCTGCACTGATTGGGGCAATAACCCTGAAACAGTCTTCAGATGAGATGCTGGTTTACTTAATATCTGAATCATGTCTCAAGGCTTATTTAAAGACTTACAGGATAGCTGCCTTACATCTAGTGGCATTAGAGGCTGAGCTTGTTAAGAGCTCATTTGCATCCCTTTTCTTCCCAGACAATGTGAGTAAAACAGAAAATAATGCTCATCTTAAGATAGAGCAAATGTAAGGAAGGACACATTTATCTGGGGCAGGGTTTTCTGGGAAGGTCTGCTAATGTCACAGAGTGAGAGGGCAGTGTTATCTGGGAAGTCCTGGTAATGTCACAGAGTGAGGGGGTAGGGTTATCTGCAAAGGCCTATGATGTCACAGAGTGAGGGGGACGGGTTATCTGGGAAGGCCTGGTAAAGTCACAGAGTGAGAGGGAAGATTTATCTTTGAAGACCTCTTGATGTCACAGGGTAAGGGGGTAGGGTTATCTGAGAAGGCCTATGACAGTGATGGCTAACCTCCGGCACTCCAGCTGTGGTAAAAATATGACTCCCAAGATGCACACTTGCTTGGCTGTTCTTAGAACTCCATAGAAATGGAATGGAGCATGCTGAGAGTCATAGTTTCAGCACAGCTGGAGTGAAGGAGGTTAGCCATCACTGGCATATGATGTCACAGAGTGAGTGGGCAGTGTTATCTGGGAAGGCCTGGTAATGTCACAGAGTGAGGGGGCAGGGTTATCTGGGAAGGCCTGTTGTCACATACTGAGGAGGCAGGGTTATCTGGGAAGGACTAATGATTTTACAGTGAGGGGGAAGTGTTATCTGGAAAGGCCTGGTAATGTCACAGAGTGAGGGGGCAGATTTATTTTTGAAGACCTCTTGATGTCACAGAGTGAGGGGGTAGGGTTATCTGGGAGGACCTCTTGATTTCACAAGTGAGGGGAGGCCCCGAAATAGCTCTCTGCAGATGAGATTCTGGCTTACTTAATCCGAGTCATGTCTCATGGCCTATTTAAAGTTTCGAACATTGACTTATAGGATAGCGACCTTACATCTGGTGGCATCAGAGGCAGAGATGGCTAAGAGCTCATTTGCATCCCTTTCTTCCCAGTATTCCAGAAGTGCATGTATGGTCTATAGGCCTATCTGCATGGCTGTTTTTCAAAGGCCAGTGAATAGCGGCCATCATAAAAAAGGACATCTCTTATTGCCAGTTTCATGGCCAGACAAACCCAGTTGAAATCAATGGTCCCGTTTTTATTGGTCTTGAATGGCAGTTAAAAATGGGTAATCGAAGGACCTTCGAGTGAAAAAAAATATATATAAAAAAAATAAAATACCTCATCATAAGTACTCGGGAACACTCTCTCTGCTCTGGAGGTAGCAGGACCTGAGGCTCCCAATGATGACGTCACGTGATTACGCTCAGAGCGTCAGGCCCTGCTGCCTCCAGTGTGGAGCTAATGTTCCCAGCCATGCCTGTGGTAAGGTGAGTATTTTATTTATTTTTTTGTAAGCACTGTCATGGGGTCAGGGGGCCATAATATATACTGGGGGGCAAAAAGGGGCCATAATATATACTGGGGGGAAAAAAGGGGCCATAATATATACTGAGGGCACCATGAGTGCTAATATGTGTCCTGAGGGAACTACAGATGGATATATATATATATATATATATTTTTTTTTTACTAAATATTAATAAAACAAGTAACTAAAAAATTGTATTGAATTCATGATGTGTTTCATTAGTCTCAATTCTTCTGGCCTTACTTGTCCACCTCTTTCTTTTCCACTATTCCCCTCATCCATCCACCTCGCACTCCTACATTTGAACCTTTCTGCTATGCATGGGATTAAGATTAATGGGAGAACATCTTGGACATTGGCCAAACATCAGCACAATCCAATAGGGTCATTTTACACAGCCTTAAGTGTCTCATTACCTCTTTGCTTCCCTCCTTAACCAGATGAATCTCCCAGAACTCTCTGGTGGTGGCCAGCCGGTGATGAGTTCAGTTTTCTAGCTTGATACCTGTACAGAAACTCAGCATGGGAGAAGGGGAAGATTTATGACTAGTCTGAGCTCAGAATGGAAACTTTTGGCGAAACAGAAGCTGTGTGTGTAAATTTACGTTGCTCCATCTGAGATTGTTAGCATCAAGTGTTTGAGTGCTTGAATGTGATTTAGTCTTTATGTTAGTGTGATATATTTTGACACAAAATGATTGATTGGAAGTGATTATAACATAAATTTAATTTAATAACCATTTCTTATAATTAGTCGGACGAAAGATACCCGCAGAGCAGCTACAAATCTTCCATTCCGGTGTATGAATGATATATTTTGACAGCATTGTATTACTATACTATTTCTATTACTATATTCAGTACAATTTTTGGAATTTAGCATCCAGTGGTCCTAAATTCCCACCTGATAGTCTGGCACTTGTCACCTGCGAAAGGTTGCCAGTATGATCACACCTTGCGTGGGACTGGGAAGCCATGCTTGAAATTCATGCTGTACTTATCCCATAGGTCTAAGGGCATAATGTGGCATGATACTCAACATAGGCAAAGGGGATTTGCCAAAATGGAAAGTAATGGCACAGGGTTAAGGTATGCCTTCACTTTCTGATCTGTGGGGGTCGGACTCGCCTCCTCATAGAACACCCAGATTGCTAAATTGTTCCTGTACAATGGGGGAATCATAAGTACCACCATTCAGGAGAAATGTAGTGTTGAGCGAGCATGCTCGGCCGAACTCGCTGTTCGGCCGAGCATGCCTACGCTCGGGTGCACTCGGAGTTTGGCCGAACACCGAGTGTACTCGAGCGCAAAGCTCGAGTCCCCTAGAAGGATCCGTCATGACCCCAATGCAAGTCAATGGGGACGGATCCGTTTGGTGTGACACACTAGTAAACGGATCATGACGGATTTGTCCTTACCTTTCCCTGGCAGCTCCCTCCTCCCATGTAGCAGGTGGCGCAGTGGTAAAAATTACCACTCTGCGCGCCGTCTTCCTGCTGGAGCAGGTCGGAAGCTGCCAGGGAAGGTAAGTATGTCTCTGTGTCTGTGTTTTTTTATTTTTATTTGGGGCACTTGTGTAAACCAGGCACCCCCCGCTCTTCCGAGCGCCTGATTTACTCCCATAGACTTTGGCAGAGCACTCGAGCACCCCTGAGTGCTCGGCCAGAGCACCCGAGCATACGAGCACCTTAGTGCTCGATCATCACTAGAGAGATGCTAAAAGGACCACCACAGGTCTTTCATTCTCAAAATCGGTAGAGGTTCCAAAGGTTGGACCTCCACTAATAATTCTACAAATGTCATAACACTAAAAGATAGAAATAGCCCATTAATACAATAATTAGGACACTGCCATGTACATACACCTATACTTGTAATGTCATCATGTTGGCACTTGTACTGTACTTACTGCACATATACATACACATGGATGTTGGTAGCTTAATTAGCATTAATTACATTGAGAATTAAGCCACAGATATATAGGTACAGAATGCAGTCCAAACCCTGCCATACACGAGAGAAGTATTGGCTGTAATGTGGCCATTGGGTCGTCCGTGGAATTGTTTACACCAGCAACATAGCAGAATAAACTGGCCAATCACAGATCTAGTTGGACTTTGGACACATTGGAGAAAAATGACAAACGGTCATCTGAATTAAGTAGTACACATACATCTAAATGTAATCCGTTCTACACAATGTATTTCAGGTTAGGCAGTCTACCATTGGCATTGGTTAGATTTTCTACGATAATCATCAAAAATGCCCAAAATTGTCGCTTTCGGAAAACTTTTAACACACACGTATGGGCACCTTCTTTTTTAATTTAGATCCTATAACATGACACATTTTAGGCCCCAAAAAGTGTGATTATAGAAATTTTACTGTAGTTGTTGTCAGTGATATACAATGCATTTAGAAAGTCTTCGGACCCTTTCACTTCTTTCACATTTTATTCTGTTGAGGCCTTGTGCGAAAATAAATGAAATTCACGTTTTCCCCATCATTCTGCACTCAGTACTCCATAATGAAAAAGTGAAAACAGAATTATAGTAATTTTTGCAACTGTATTAAAAACGAAAAACTAAAATTTCACCTTGACATAAATGTTCAGACCCTTTACTATGACACTTGAAATTTACTCTGGGTACCTCTCATTTCACTAGATCATCTATGAGATGTTTCTACACCTTGACTGAAGTTTGTAGGCACAGAGACAAGACAACACAGGAGTGACTTAGGGACAACTCTGTGAATGTCCATGAGTGGCTTAGCCAGAGCCCTGACTTGAACCCAATCAAATATCTCTGGAGAGACCTGAATGTGGATGTCCACCGATGGTGCTCATCCAATCTGACAGAGCCTGAGAGGATCTGCAGAGAAGACTATCAGAAAATCACCAAAACCAGATATGCAAACCTTGTGGCATCATACCCAAGGAGAGTGGAGGCTGTAATTGCTGCCAATGGGGATTCAACTAAGTCCTGAGTAAAGGGTCTGAATACGTCATTGTATGGTTTTAGTTTCACCTCTTCAATAAATCAGCAAAAATTCTGAACATTCTGTTTTCACTTTCTCATTTAGGGGTTATTAAGTGCAGAATGATGGTGAAAAAGTGAAAGACTTTCTGAATATATACAGTACAGACCAAAAGTTTGGACACACCTTCTCATTCAAACAGTTTTCTGTATTTTCATGACTATGAAAATTGTAGATTCACACTGAAGGCATCAAAACAGTAATTAACACATGTGGAATTATATACTTAACAAAAAAGTGTGAAACAACTGAAAATATGTCTTATATTCTAGGTTCTTCAAAGTAGCCACCTTTTGCTTTGATTACTGCTTTGCACACTCTTGGCATTCTCTTGATGAGCTTCAAGAGGTAGTCACCTGAAATGGTATTCCAACAGTCTTGAAGGAGTTCCCAGAGATGCTTAGCACTTGTTGGCCCTTTTGCCTTCACTCTGCGGTCCAGCTCACCCCAAACCATCTCGATTGGGTTCAGGTCTGGTGACTGTGGAGGCCAGATCATCTGGCGTAGCACCCCATCACTCTCTTTCTTGGTCAAATAACCCTTACACAGCCTGGAGGTGTGTTTGGGGTCATTGTCCTGTTGATAAATAAATGATGGTCCAACTAAACACAAACCGGATAGAATAGCATGCCGCTGCAAGATGCTGTGGTAGCCATGCTGGTTCAGTATGCCTTCAATTTTGAATAAATCCCCAACAGTGTCACCAGCAAAGCACCCCCACACCATCACACCTCCTCCTCCATGCTTCACGGTGGGAACCAGGCATGTAGAGTCCATCCGTTCACCTTTTCTGCGTTGCACAAAGACACGGAGGTTGGAACCAAAGATCTCAAATTTGGACTCATAAGACCAAGGCACAGATTTCCACTGGTCTAATGTCCATTCCTTGTGTTCTTTAGCCCAAACAAGTCTCTTCTGCTTGTTGCCTGTCCTTAGCAGTGGTTTCCTAGCAGCTATTTTACCATGAAGGCCTGCCGCACACAGTCTCCTCTTAACAGTTGTTGTAGAGATGTGTCTGCTGCTAGAACTCTGTGTGGCATTGACCTGGTCTCTAATCTGAGCTGCTGTTAACCTGCGATTTCTGAGGCTGGTGACTCGGATGAACTTATCCTCCGCAGCAGAGGTGACTCTTGGTCTTCCTTTCCTGAGGCGGTCCTCATGTGAGCCAGTTTCTTTGTAGCGCTTGATGGTTTTTGCGGCTGCACTTGGGGACACTTTCAAAGTTTTCCCAATTTTTCGGACTGACTGACCTTCATTTCTTAAAGTAATGATGGCCACTCGTTTTTCTTTACTTGGCTGCTTTTTTAGTCTATTCAGTAGGACTATCAGCTGTGTATCCACCTGACTTCTGCCCAACACAACTCATGGTCCCAACCCCATTTATAAGGCAAGAAATCCCACTTATTAAACCTGACAGGGCACACCTGTGAAGTGAAAACCATTTCAGGTGACTACCTCTTGAAGCTCATCAAGAGAATGCCAGGTCAATGCCACACAGAGTTCTAGCAGCAGACACATCTCTGCAACAACTGTTAAGAGGAGACTGTGTGCAGCAGGCCTTCATGGTAAAATAGCTGCTAGGAAATCACTGCTAAGGACAGGCAACAAGCAGAAGAGACTTGTTTGGGCTAAAGAACACAAGGAATGGACATTAGACCAGTGGAAATCTGTGCTTTGATCTGATGAGTCCAAATTTGAGATCTTTGGTTCCAACCTCCGTGTCTTTGTGCAACGCAGAAAAGGTGAACGGATGGACTCTACATGCCTGGTTCCCACTGTGAAGCATGGAGGAGGAGGTGCGATGGTGTGGGGGTGCTTTGCTGGTGACACTGTTGGGGATTTATTCAAAATTGAAGGCATACTGAACCAGCATGGCTACCACAGCATCTTGCAGCGGCATGCAATTCTATCCGGTTTGTGTTTAGTTGGACAATCATTTATTTATCAACAGGACAATGACCCCAAACACACCTCCATGCTGTGTAAGGGTTATTTGACCAAGAAGGAGAGTGATGGGGTGCTACGCCAGATGATCTGGCCTCCACAGTCACCAGACCTGAACCCAATCGAGATGGTTTGGGGTGAGCTGGACCGCAGAGTGAAGGCAAAAGGGCCAACAAGTGCTAAGCATCTCTGGGAACTCCTTCAAGACTGTTGGAATACCATTTCAGGTGACTACCTCTTGAAGCTCATCAAGAGAATGCCAAGAGTGTGCAAAGCAGTAATCAAAGCAAAAGGTGGCTACTTTGAAGAACCTAGAATATAAGACATATTTTCAGTTGTTTCACACTTTTTTGTTAAGTATATAATTCCACATGTGTTAATTCATAGTTTTGATGCCTTCAGTGTGAATCTACAATTTTCATAGTCATGAAAATACAGAAAACACTTTGAATGAGAAGGTGTGTCCAAACTTTTGGTCTGTACTGTATATATATATATATATATATATATATATATATATGTACAGGGTGGGCCATTTATATGGATACACCTAAATAACATGGGAATGGTTGATGATATTAACTTCCTGTTTGTGGCACATTAGTATATGGGAGGGGGGAAACTTTTCAAGATGGGTGGTGACCATGGCGGCCATTTTAAAGTCGGCCATTTTGGATCCAACTTTAGTTTTTTCAATGGGAAGAGGGTCATGTGACACATCAAACTTATTGACAATTTCACAAGAAAAACAATGGTGTGCTTGGTTTTAACGTAACTTTATTCTTTCATGAGTTATTTACAAGTTTCTGACCACTTATAAAATGTGTTCAAAGTGCTGCCCATTGTGTTGGATTGTCAATGCAACCCTCTTCTCCCACTCTTCACACACTGATAACAACACCGCAGAAGAAATGCTAGCACAGGCTTCCAGTATCCGTAGTTTCAGGTGCTGCACATCTTGTATCTTCACAGCATAGACAATTGCCTTCAGATGACCCCAAAGATAAAAGTCTAAGGGGGTCAGATCGGAAGACCTTGGGGGCCATTCAACTGGCCCACGACAACCAATCCACTTTCCAGGAAACTGTTCATGTAGGAATGCTCGGACCTGACACCCATAATGTGATGGTGCACCATCTTACTGGAAAAACTCAGGGAACGTGCCAGCTTCAGTGCATAAAGAGGGAAACACATCATCATGTGGCAGTTGAATGGCCCCCAAGGTCTCCCGATCTGGCCTCCTTAGACTTTTATCTTTGGGGTCATCTGAAGGCAATTGTCTATGCTGTGAAGATACGAGATGTGCAGCACCTGAAACTACGGATACTGGAAGCCTGTGATAGAATTTCTTCTGCGGTGTTGCTATCAGTGTGTGAAGAGTGGGAGAAGAGGGCTGCATTGACAATCCAACAAACTTTTCTATAATGGCCAGATTTGTGGAGTACACAACTAATAGTTGTCCTGTGGACAGATTCTCCCACCTGAACTGTGTATCTCTGCAGCTCCTCCAGAGTGACCATCTTGGCTGATTCTCTAATTATTGCTCTCCTTACCTGGGCTGTTCATTTTAGTGTACCACCATGTCTTGGTAGGTTTGCAGTTGTGAGTTTTGGATGGTGGATTGACCAGTCCTCCGTGAGATGTTCAGATCTGGAGATAATTTTTTTATAATCTAACCCTGCTTTACACTTCTCCACAACTTTATCCCGGACTTGTCTGGTGTGTTCCTTAGTTTTCATGATGCTGTTTGATCAGTAATGTCCTCTAACAAACCTCTGAGACCTTCACAGAACAGCTGTAGTTATACTGAGAATAAATGACACACAGGTGGACTTTGTTTTACTAATTAGGTGACAATTGGTCACACTGGATTATATTTAGGGGTATCAGTGTACAGGGTGCTGAATACAAATGCATGCCACACGTTTCAGATTTTTATTTATTAAAAATGTTGAAAACCGTGTATCATTTTCTCTTCACGCCACACATACTTGCTACTTTGTGTTATTCTATCACATGAAGTCCCAATAAAATACATTTAAGTTTCTGGGTGTAATGTGAAAAAAGTAGAAAAGTTCAAGGGGTATGAATACTTTTTCAAGGCATTGTATATACCTATACTGTATATTGGAAAAGCTGTTTCAACATATATCTTGGAATGTTTTTAAAAGTTTTTCATGCCCCATACTTCATACTTTGTTTCAATCTATCATTTTACTTCTAAAGTTTGTGGGAGAAAAAATGTCCTGATTATATTGCTTTTTTCTTGCCTTTGCCTGTTACAGCACTGTGTAGTTTCCTGTCTATGATAAATCTATGTATGCTAAAAACAATAATTTAAATTAAAGAATGTCTCTCTCACTTTGGGCTTGACACTTCAGGTCAAGCACTTAAACAACATTTAGAAAAGGTCAGGCGCAGTCATATTTTATCTTTATATATTACCGATACTTCTAGTGAGAAAATAAAAGGGGAGATTTATCATCTGCTTTACACCAGAAAACTGTCCCTCAAAAGTCACAGAATTTGGTGAATGAATCATTTACAACTTTTGGGAATTTTCAGCTGCTCACTATACTTTCCTGAAAAGTGGGTGGGGCACAGGGGTGGACTGGGAACTTAAAGTGGCCCTAGAAAAAATACTAAAATTGACTCAGTTTTGTAGTTGGGTCCAAATTGATGGAAGGCAAAGCCAGCAATACCATATTGTGACACATTATACCACCCCAACAGAGCCAAATACCACAGTCCAGCACAAAATACTGCCAGCAGCACAAAATACATCCCTAAAAACTTCCACTGGCCGGCCGTGAGGAGGGATCAGAAGGCCCCTTGGGCATCGGCCCACTGGGAAATTTCCCTGTAAGGTCTATGGCCAATCCACCCCTAGTGGGGCATTTAAACGTCTTAGCGGAAGAGGCATGGCTTTCCCCTAGCCTAGTGACTTACATGTAATTTACTCCTGAAACTGGCGTAAATTATGGCTTAAATCTACGCTAGCTCCTAGCTAATGTAGCTTTCATTTTTTGGCGCTCGGATGGCCAGAGATGCACATCTCCCTCCAATGCACAAAAATGAAAATACAGTTCATTAGCCCGTATCCACAAATGAGACATATGCATGGTGTCTGTACGGATGGCAAATGGAGTCCTTGTGCCGTCAGCCCCAGAGGAGCAGAGTGGAGGATGGGAATGGTAGTGACTGTGGCTCCAATAGTTATTCACAGTGGCAGTCATCACACTGATGCTCCCTAGGGCCGGGCAGTCATAGGAGAGTGCACCCTTTCTTCTCTCTGGCATGCCCTAATGTTGGGGCTCCAATGGGGCTCAAAACACAGTTCCAAACAATACACAGTGCAAATCTTCCCAGATGGCAATGTATGGATACAGGTCAGGATGGGGATTGTAGTACTTCTTCCCTCTATCTCACCAAAGTTCCTCTCTGCAGAATATCACACCTTCAGCCAGTTATGTACAGGCTTACGTCTCTTCATAACTTCGGCAGATCCTCCGCCAGATATAGAGGTTATTAAGATCAGCGTCTAAAACAAATGACCCCCATAGTCTCTGATGTCTTAGGCTCCTTTCACACTAGCGTTTTTGAATTCCGGTATTGAGTTCCGTCATAGTGGCTCAATACCGGAATAAAACGTTCAGTTTTGTCCCCATTCATTGTCAAAGGGGACAAAACTGAACTGAAGACAACGGAATGCTCCTAGAAGCATTCAGTTCCGTCATCAGACCGGAGAGCAAACCACAACATGCTGCGGTTTGCTCACCGGTCCAGGCATCCGCACCAAGACGGATACGGAATGACCCCCAATGCAAGTCTATGGGGACGGATCCGTTTGGTGTGACACACTAGTAAATGGATCCGTCCTCCATTGACTTTCAATGGAGTTAATTTCGGATCCGTTTAAAAGATGTTAAAGATAATACAACCGGATCCATTCATTACGGATCCACAAGGTTGTATTATCACTACAGATCCGGCGGGCCCCTTCACCCGCCGAATCCGTAGTAACACTAGTGTGAAACCAGCCTTAGTTAATCATTTGGTACACCAGGTGCCTCCTGCTTTTTGCTGATCTCCTCTGAAGACATGCGTCACCGATAGCTCTGCTGCTTCTCACACTGATTGACTACTCCCTCCTCTTTTTGTAATCCACTTTAATCCACTTTCCTAATTTATTTGCCTTTCACATGCAGCTTCCACTGCTCTGGAGTAACATTGAGGGGGTCATTTATTAACCTGAAATATGCCCATACAAAATCTGTTACTTTTCCCAGCTCACACCAGGTCTAAAATTGTCCGTGTGACGTGGGCGGGGAAGGGGACGGGCCAGCCGGTCCATCTTATTTATTATTTTCTATGCCTGTTTTATCCTCAGGATAGGTCATCAATATCTGATTGGTGGTGGTCCGACTCCTGGCACCCCCACTGGCCAGCAGTTTGAAGAGAAGGCAGCACTTTTCAAGATTACATCTCGCTTGCAGCGGCGGTGCGGTGTATAGTGTAAAGTGCTTGTTCCATTAAAGAGAATGAAACAAGCATTTGTAATTATACGGCACCTCTGAAACGATGCTTAGCGCAACCTTGAAGAGGAAGTAGTGCTCGTATGAGCGCCGCCTCCTCTTCAAAAAGCTGATCAGCGGGGGTGCCAGGAGTCGGCCCCCAACAATCAGATATTGATGATCTACCCTGTGGATACGTCATCACTATTACTGGCTTGTGTGATGAGTGTTTATAAGGGCCATGGAGCAAGTCATCAAAATAGATCTATGATGGATTTCAATCAGATGGAGAAAGAACAGTCTGCAGATTCAGTGAAACCAGAAGTTTTTAGAAGGCAAGCAGATAATTTTTTTTAAATAAAGATCAATTGGAAAAATCCTTTTTAGCCTACTATAAGTACAATAATTCTTCAAATTCTTCAAATGTGTGCATAAACTTTGATTAGAACTATAATAAAATTATAAAATGAAATAATTCAGAGAATATTCACAGTCATTTGGTTCTTGGGGTGATTTGGTTCTTGGCTGCATATTTTTTCTAACATGTTGTCACTTTCCTGAATGTAACATTTGACTTGAGTCTGTTTTTGCATCCCGCTCCCTAGAGAGCAGTGTATACAGTGTCTTACCTTGTTTGCTTGCCCCACTCTCCAGATTAAAAAAAGCCCTTCAGTTCCTCAACATCTGCTCCCTCAACATCTGGAGAAGGTTTCTTTATTAAACTTAAGTTAAGAGAAGAGTGACCCTCAAATAAAACATTTAGGAAGTTCACAGGACTTTGAAATATCAACATGTGCTTACACAAGGACAGAGGTGAAGGATAGAGTCCTCCATACAACAACAGGAACAGATCAGAATACATTTCCATCTAAATGTGACTAAATGCTTCCTGAAACTGAGATGTGGGGATGAAAATGCTGCATAATAACTAAGACGACCTGTGAAGAGTTAACAACTGGAAGAGGAAACATTGTAGAGGGTGTCAAAAGGACAAAATGGTGAGAAATATACCTTTTCTGCTTCTTCCCATGGACGTTCCCATATCTCAACTGCTAGACATTTCCTCCATGTTTCCTTGAGACATATTACTTGAGCGCTAGATGGCGTCGCCGTTTTGAGAAGGGACAGCATGACTCTTCTTTTTGAATATATTTTTGAAAAAAAAAGTAAGATTTAGCTTTAATGTAGGTTACTGATAATGCAATTTTTCCTAGTTCAGTCCTATTATTTGGTCACTGGTGGGGACTATATGGCTGCTTGAAGTCAAGAGGGCAGCGGTCTTGAAGCTCTGAATACAAGTTACCTGTGACCCCATCCTGCCTCTTTCCCACTTATTGTAATATCACAGGTTATAGTTATTAGATTTCTGGAGAGGTCGTTGATATACGGAGTCATTCTGATTGTCTGATTGGGGTCAGGGAGGGATTTTATTCTTCTAAAATGAAGAAAATTGGCTTCTACCTCACAGGGGTCTTTTTGGCTTCCTCTAGATCAACTTGTAGGATAACAGGCCGAACTGGATGGATGGATGTGTTTTTTAGCCTTACAAACTATGTTACTTTAATTGATGGAAAACTGGTGTATTTTTATGTAAATTTTTATTGTGTTTTCTTTTTTCCTCCTAATCTGATTAGACAAGACTTTGTGACTTCTTACTTTATTTTTCAATGCATTTTGTAAGCAAAAAATAAAATATAGCTGCGGTAAGTACACTGCACGTTGGTTACCGCTTAGGCACCAAAAATGAACCAGAACGGTGCTTGTGTTGATTCTCAGTCACATCATATCTGACGAAAAATGGAAAAAGAAGCCAATTAGGGGTAAAGAGGCAGGATGGCCATGTGGCTAGCTGGACTTGGAATGTTCAAACCACTGCCCCCTTGACCTCAAGATCATGGGCATAGCCGCATGGCGTGAATAAAGTTGTTTTTCATTAAACTTTTCCATCGGATGAAATAGGCAAAGACATAATTGGAGACACAGTGTACATCTGTACTGCGGGCTTTTTTTGTGGGGTGGGAGCATCATGGTGGTGACAGGTTTCATTTAATATGGATTGCATTTTGGAATCTCCAAGATTTCCTAGAGACATATTATTTGGGCTCTAGATGGTGTTGCTTTTTCAGAAGGGGCAATATGATTTTGATTGACTCCTAATTGTTGTGTTTTTTTATTACTTTTGAAGTACATTTTTTCTTATTAATGTATCTTTATTGTGATTTTATTTTTCGAATCCCCTCCAGGTACAATAGTTCCTTGTGACGCATCAGTTGGGCACTAGATGGCGTGGATTTTTTATGTAAAGCTTTCCTTCTTTAAAGGCTATGTACACCTTTGGGGGCAATTTATTTTTATTATTGCATTGTACTCATTTTGAGCTAAAAATTTATTGAAAAATAAGGAGCCCTTCTTTCTGTACAAAGCTGGCATGCTCTATTAGCACCCTTTGGATTTTCTGTCTTTTCCGTCAGACCAGGAGGAGACAGACTCCTTATCTCTGCTCTCTGACATTATAAACATTCATTATAGCTTAGTTCTTATCTTACTGATAACAATGTGGCTTAAATAAGTGTTTATGACCTCTCAGTAGTTCAAAGGTAAAGTTATTAGATGGCCAGCACAAAGTGAAGGTGAAAGTACCAGTCACACAGCTAGAAAAAACGTTAACCCTTGGTGACAGAACTCAATATTTTTAATAAAGGCCAATTGAAAAAAATTATTTTTAGCCAAAAATTAGTTACATGCAATCATAAAAAAAATTTGCCTCCCAAGTTGTCCATGGCCTTTAAGGAAGATCTACTATATATATATTGAATCCACTAATGCCAGATACCCTTAAGATGTATTACCTGGAAAGTAGATGGTGTTTACCTTTTTGAGTTAAAAAGGCCGATATGATATAACAGCTGATAATAAGAGATATTGTTGAGTTTAGTGATGAGCGAATCTATTCGTCGATTCATTGATTCGTATCGAATCTTGGAAATTTTCAGCTGCGAAGCGAATCCGAATATTAGGTGATTCGCTTCATTTTTCTACGCATTCGTTACGTACTTGTCCAATAAATTGTACACTAATGCTACGTACAAGTTACTTTATACGCTGTTGAGTATGAATTCAAGTAATTTAGCGTACTTTTACTGTTAGTTCGCTATTCGTGCGCAAAAGCCCGGGAAGAAAGCGGTCACCTGACCTAGTGGGCAGGGCTTGCTCTGATTGGCTCAGGCTCAGTAAGCCAGTGATGCATCACTTCTGCTTCGACTGCTGAGACGAGCAGAGGCACTGTGTGTGAAGTTCTGAGGCACTGACACCTGTTGTTGTTAAAATTGGGATGTAATTGTTCAGGGAATCGATATTACACATATTAGGGATACTGCAGGGATACTGCTGGGCAAGTGCAGGGCCAGTGCAGGGCTAGTAATTAATCAGGCAGGGAGAGAGGGATAGGTAGAGAGACAGGGACAAAGACAAAGACCAGCTGCAGGGCCACAGAGGAGGGGTGGGATTCAAATTTTTAACAACAGGTTCCCTACTCAATGGCAGACATGCGGCGTCATGACACATGCTGACATATACATGTCATATATGCAACAAACATACACATAAATACATAATATACATGGTACATATACATAAATACACCACATATACACTACACACACATACAACTCAACTTTTAAAAATCCTAAGGAGCTAAACTTGGAATGGAAGTGCTCATCTCCAGTTGCCAGCCAGTTCTGTAATTTTAGCAACCGGTTCTGTAGAACCTGAGAGAACTGGCTGAATCCCATGCCTGCCACAGAGTGAAGTGAAAAATGTCTGGAATGGATAAGGAAAAGAGGTCCAGTTCCAGCCAGACCTCGAGCTCTAAAAAAAGGGAGAAGTTGGCACAGGGCAGAAGTGCCAAAGGACCTGAAGCCGGAGCTTCTACTTCTGTAATTCGTAACAGTTGGCTGGTGTTCCACCAGGCTAACCCACCAAGGCACAAAATTGTAGTGGAGGAGAAAGTGGATGAGGTAGTGGAGTGGATGGCACGCTCATCTCAATCACAGCCGGATGATCTGCTGTCATCTGCTGATACAGTATCCATATGTAGCGAGGGGTCAGACTCGTCCTACTCCACCATTCCGCTCCAGCAAAGCCCGTCATTTTGTGCCACCTCTCGGGCTTCAGTGCTCCCTCCTAGTGGTGTCCCTTCTGCAATTTATGAAATAAAAGGCCACCGAACCCATACGCATAATCCGGCGGTTATAGAGGACAGCCTCCCTGAGGATTTCTTAGAGGGCAGTCAGAGTTTGGACTGCCCGGAATTGTCGGTTGGTGGGGAACAGCCTAATTTGCAGTCCGAAAAAATTGGGAGAGAGGAGTCTGATGATGAATCTGATGTGTTAGACCGGAGGACCTGGGAGGCGGATCGGGCTGGTGAGGAGGGTTTGATCTCCGAGAAGGAGGGTAGGTAGTAGTAGTGGCAGCAACAGAGGGCAGAGGCGAGTTAATCCTGCCAGTCCATCAGCCGGATCATGTATTTCAGCTCTGCAGAGCTAAATGATGAGGATCGCCTGGATGCCATTTTCGAAAATTCGCTCTGCCTCTGAGGAGTGCACGCTGCGGCCTCTCGTCGTGAGTGCCTGCGTATTACGTAATCGCGTAGACAATAGTACGCTGAGGATTCGTACTCAATTTATACGCTCATGCGTATGTGTTCAAAGAAGATGCATACCTTTTAAAACTGAACGTTCGTTATTAGTGCGCTAATGTTCGCTAAACGCCACATAATAAAATATATTTTGTACACAAATTTGACGAATATATTCGTCGAATATACGAATCTTATGAAAAGTTCGACGAATGTTCGACGAATAAAATTTTGAATGATTCGCTCATCTCTAGTTGAGTTGTTTTACTTGGGGACTAGATGGCGTTGATCTTTTACAGCTCTAAACAGGACCTGTCACCTCTCTTGAGGTACTACTTGCATCCCCTTTGTCATAACAATTATGAAGCATCTATTCTTTTGTTGTGTTGTTCCTCTATTATTCCTGGATGATACAATTCTCCTTGTAAAAGGGGTGTGTCCTGCACAGTCTGCCACTGCCAGCACAGATTGGACAGGTTCAGACTGTGCAGAGATACACCCCCAACTAGTAACAGTAACAGTTGTACTTGTCTTCATAAACTAAAAAATAGGAATAATACAGAAATGGCACAACATAGATATATAAGAGTAGATGCCCCTGGACGAGTGTGAAGCTGTTTCTTAAAGAAAGTTGCCATAGTTTCCAATGACTTTAAACTCCCCTGATATAATTAACAATATTTGATTTGATACTACGTTCAATTAAATTGATTTTTTGGATAACGATCTCATTATGCCTCATGATTGTATGTATAATTTACTTGTACTCACTACTCTGCTGGTGGAGTCTCTGTGTACATACATTATATTACTTACCCTGTCCTGATCCTGAGTTACATCCTGTATGATACTCCAGAGCTGCACTCACTATTCTGCTGGTGGAGTCACTGTGTACATACATTACTTATTCTGTACTGATCCTGAGTTACATCCTGTATGATACTCCAGAGCTGCACTCACTATTCTGCTGGTGGAGTCACTGTGTACATACATTACATTACTTATCCTGTACTGATCCTGAGTTACATCCTGTATGATACTCCAGAGCTGCAATCACTATTCTGCTGGTGCAGTCACTGTGTACATACATTACTTATCCTGTACTGATCCTGAATTACATCCTGTATTATACTCCAGAGCTGCACTCACTATTCTGCTGGTGCAGTCACTGTGTACATACATTACATTACTTATCCTGTACTGATCCTGAGTTACATCCTGTATTATACTCCAGAGCTGCACTCACTATTCTGCTGGTGCAGTCACTGTGTACATACATTGCATTACTTATCCTCTACTGATCTTGAGTTACATCCTGTATTATACTCCAGAGCTGCACTCACTACTCTGCTGGTGGAGTACATACATTATATTACTTACCCTGATCCTGAGTTACATCCTGTATTATACTCCAGAGCTGCTCTCACTATTCTGCTGGTACAGTCACTGTGTACATACATTACTTATCCTGTACTGATCCTGAGTTACATCCTGTATTATACTCCAGAGCTGCACTCACTATTCTGCTGGTGCAGTCACTGTGTACATACATTGCATTACTTATCCTCTACTGATCTTGAGTTACATCCTGTATTATACTCCAGAGCTGCACTCACTACTCTGCTGGTGGAGTACATACATTATATTACTTACCCTGATCCTGAGTTACATCCTGTATTATACTCCAGAGCTGCTCTCACTATTCTGCTGGTACAGTCACTGTGTACATACATTACTTATCCTGTACTGATCCTGAGTTACATCCTGTATTATACTCCAGAGCTGCACTCACTATTCTGCAGGTGGAGTCACTGTGTACATTACTGTGTACATTACTTATACTGTACTGGTCCGGAGTTACATCCTGTATTATACTCCAGAGCTGCACTCACTATTCTGCTGGTGCAGTCACTGTATACATACATTACATTACTTATACTGTACTGATCCGGAGTTACATCCTGTATTATACTCCAGAGCTGCACTCACTATTCTGCAGGTGGAGTCACTGTGTACATTACTGTGTACATTACTTATACTGTACTGGTCCGGAGTTACATCCTGTATTATACTCCAGAGCTGCACTCACTATTCTGCTGGTGCAGTCACTGTATACATACATTACATTACTTATACTGTACTGATCCGGAGTTACATCCTGTATTATACTCCAGAGCTGCACTCACTATTCTGCTGGTGCAGTCACTGTGTACATACATTACTTATACTGTACTGATCCGGAGTTACATCCTGTATTATACTCCAGAGCTGCACTCACTATTCTGCTGGTGCAGTCACTGTGTACATACATTACATTACTTATCCTGTACTGATCCTGAGTTACAGTCTATATTATACTCCAGAGTAGTACTCACTATTTTGCTGATCACAGTCAACACGCTAACTCTCAGGCACATCCCTAACAGCGTAGTTTATCTTGTGGGACTAGATAAGATCGTACAGTCTAGTCTTCAAAATTAAAATCACCGACCAGACTCAACCATGTGCAGTGATTGATTTAACAAAGCATGATTTTAGCTCTGGAGAGCAAAGGTTGGAGACCACTGATCTATGTGAAGATGTTTGTAGATGAGGGAAGAGGCGTGGTGTAACGACTCTTCATGTTTGGCCTGATAGTTTGGATATACCCACCAAGCATGCAGAGACATTACACTCTACCAGCTACGTGACTTCCATCAATCTGTGATGATCTTTAGGGAACAGAGACAATCCATCATGTCACAGCCACAGCAATTCCTGCTCCTTTCAAGTAAAATCATTATCATGGGAACCATTTTTCCTAACTCTCTGGAAGTGTCCACAGGGCTTTCTCTGAACCCATCTCTGATTGCTAACAGCTCCGGCTTCACGTATCCCACCTTGTCCATTTTGAATGGTTTACATATGTTACGCTGAGGACAAAGCTTTAACTGCTAATCCAACGTCACATTACATTTACATTAGATTACATTTTATGCATTTATTACATTTTGCTTCCATTAATTAAAAAAAAACGTTTCAACATTCACTAGTAGAACTAGAAATTTGACATTTTGTTCAGTTTAGAATAATATTGACTTAAAGGGGTTCTCCGAGTTATATATATTGATGACCTATCCTCAGGATAGGTCATCAATATCAGATCGGCAGGGGTCCAACACCCGGCACCCCACCGATCAGCTGTTTGAAGAGGAGGTGCACGCCGTATCAGCGCTGCCTCCTCTTCACTGTTTATTTTGACAGAATGCCTCTAAATGTGTCCCTTTTCCATTCCATCTTAAGCATTATGTTATTTTACGATATAACCATGTTATAATGGAAAATAATAAAGTGTCCCGAACCTGAATTTCGTCCGAACCCGGCGAACCTGAACTTCCATGGGTTCGCTCATCCCTAGTTTTTATTAAAAATGTTCTTTGCAGACTAGCAGGCTTTCTGTTCACAGTGAGTCCTATCAGATAGAAGCTTTGGCAGCTCATAAACACTCATTTAAGCCATATTTTATTAGTTTGATAAGAATTTAGCTACAATGTGTGCTTATAAGGTCATGAGATCAGAGATAATTGCTACGCATGAGACGTCAAGTCATCTGACAAGACTCAATGTAAACAGAGAGTGACAATCTGCAAATACACTGAAAATTAACCCCTGTATCACAAAAACTGCAGACCTTTTTTTTTTTTTTATGAATACCAATAGAAAAAAAATGACTTCTATTCCAAAAATGTTACCTCCAAATGGTGTCGTCCTTTGGGACCTATTATTGTGTCAGAACTTGGAGGTACCCTAGAGAGCCACTCCAACCCTGGCTATAACATCTGTAGAGGCAGCAGCCCAACAACCCCCCTGCAGTCAGGCTAAACCCTCTTTGTTCTACCAATCAGTATTACGACCATGTGAACTGTTAAAAAATCTTGTTTCCTTGTGGTCTCAGTCAACAAATCAAGAGCAAGAACTCATTCAGACAGAAGTATTGTACCCATGTTTAATTCTGTGTTCAGGATATAATATATGCCCAGTTCGGATGAACAGAACCCAGTGTCTCATGGAGATATATTGCACTGGAATTGCATTTTGTGCAATCACTGGAGAAAGAGTCTTACATCTGAAACATGGACTATACAATGTCTCCACAATAGCCTCATTCGAGGTCTTTATCAGACTCTTACTAATTAAAAATGCTTAAAGGGGTTTTCCGAGTTATATATATTGATGACCTATCCTCAGGATAGGTAATCAATATCAGATCGGTGGGGGTCCAACACCCGACACCCCCACCGATCAGCTGTTTGAAGAGGAGGCGCGCGCCGTATCAGCGCTGCCTCCTCTTCATTGTTTACATGTTGGCCGACACGGGGGTAGTGGTTAGTAGGTGTAATTACTCCTCACCGCCCCATTCATTTCTATGGGAAGAATCGCTCCCATACAAGTCTATGAAAGCGATTCTTCCCATAGAAATGAATGGGGCGGTGAGGTGTAATTACACCTACTCACCACTACCCCCGTGTCGGCCAGCATGTAAACAGTGAAGAGGAGGCAGCGCTGATACTGCGTGCGCCTCCTCTTCAAACAGCTGATCGGCGGGGGTGCCGGGTGTCGGATCCCCGCCGATGTGATATTGATGACCTATCCTGAGGATAAGTCATCAATATCTAGAACTCAGAGAACCCTTTTAAGCTTAATGAATGGAGTGTTGGCACCAGATCACACCCCAAAAATTTGAGGATCTATTGTGGCTAAGCAAAAATCATTTTTGAGAAATTTCCATATTTTACACAGATATTCGTGGCATCATTACCTGTGGCATCAATTATTAAAGCCCATATTATAGAAATATTCTTCTCATTTATTAATTGCTTTTGCTTTTAAAATGCCAACCAAATGTGCTACTTAATTTCTTAATTTGTCATGATTAAGGGTTTATGTTTGACCTGAAACGAGCAGACGTGGTGTCTTTTTTGGATTTTATAGTTATGGAACAATAAAGGTTGTTTTTTGCATTGTTTTGGAAGTTGGGTTTATTATATATCTTTCTTCGTTGGATTTCTGCTGTGTTCCTGGCAATACCCGTGCCTCCATTTTATTTGCAGGTGAGCTCAGACATTTTCTTTTTTCATTTCACGACTTCATTTCTTAATATATCTTTACAGTGGTATGAAATTTGCTTAGATCTCCAAATCCCCTGCATAGATGTTAAATATACAATTCTGGCTGCCTCTAGCCAGCACTAGAGGGAGCTTACTGCATATTGTGTTATTATTGATTTTACTATAACAGTATGCAATAAGCTCCCACCTATGGTGATTACAGGAAATCAAGATGTTATGTGTATAAAGATACCTTAAGAGAAAATGAAAGAAGAACACCTAGAAGGAGTTAAGATAAAAAGCCTATTTTACATGGCTATACTGGAGGATGTCACATGTAGTGATCCATGTTTCAAGATTATAACTTTACATACCGATGTTCCACAGACATTTTTTGTTTGGAATCAATGTTGTTTTTTGTCTCCCAACACTGTTTTTGTCTTCTTTCTTACAGGACTGTTGACAGGGTGTTGTTGAAGTTTTTGCTATACCTGCTAGAGAAAGGTGTACACCATTTGTGCAGTTATTGGACTTTGAAGAGGGCTGAAAAGTGGGACTAAAAGGAACTACAGTTGATGGGACAACCATAAAATCTCGGAAAGAGTTGGGTGAGAAGTTGAGTTGGGTGAAAAGGGGTAAAGACTGGATGGTATTGGTTGGCACGCTGGCAGTGGAATAATAAAGGCTTCCATCTTATTGGTATTGAATTACATATCTTAGTTTACTGATGATGTAGGAATAAGTAAATGTAGGAATAAATAAATAAATCTGATGCAGAATAAGTCTCCCTGCAGTCTCCCTGCACTCTCCCTATAGTCTCCCTCTCCAATATTCTTCTATTAATCATTTTCAGCTACACTGTCCCTAGTGCAAGAGTTAATGGCCATGTGGCATCTTTAATGCACCATTAAACAGGGACTGTTGCTGGTATGGAGTTTGGCTGGTTAGTTGGGGGCACAATATGCAAATTATTGCTGTTCTGGCCTGCAATCTCCTGCATGTTGACAGTAAACACAGAATATTAATCAGCTCTGGCATACCTACTTCTCCAACCCCAGCACTCTCCTATCCTGCAGATGGGAGCCCTTCTTCTGCCATCTTCTTTTCCTCCTTTTCCGCATCATCTAATATCGATGAGAATATGTAATCAGGAATAGTGTTGAGCAAATTGAACTCAAACGAATTAACTTTGACCTGAAAGAACAAAAAAACATACTCACCTCCATATGCACCCAAAGAGGTTGTCGTGACCATCTTAATTGAAGATACCACGCGAAACCTTGCGCAGGGTGACGTTTGAAGTCACCACGCCGATGCACTGGCCAGGCACAGTTTTGTCATCAGTAATGATGTCACCACACCCCTCCAGCGTGATGACATCATCATGTCCCCTTTGTGATTTTGCGCGGCATCTTCAGTTAAGATGGCTGCGACGGCCTCTACACGAGCAAATGGGTAAGGTGAGTATTTATTTAGTTTTTTGGATGATTTGGAAGAAGTAAAACAGCAAAAGATGAGGATGGTCATCATTAAGACCTGGCCCCCCAAAGGGGTGCAGACTGGATGGTATTGGTTGGCACGCTGGCAGCGGAATAATAAAGGCTTCCATCTTATTGGTATTGAATTACATATCTTAGTTTACTGATGATGTAGGAATAGATATATGTAAATAAATAAATAAAACTGAAGCAGAATAAGTCTCCCTGCAGTCTCCCCGCACTCTCCCTCTCCAATATTCTTCAATTAATCATTTTCAGCAACATTGTCCCTAGTGCATGAGCGCTTGCCACATCTCTCCTTATGCTTAGCTCACAGGACAATGGCGGAGACCGAGCGGGTGAGAGTTTATAGGGGATGGCTATCTGCAGGTTGGCTGGCTGCACAGCATTATGGGACTGGATGGGGTGAAGGATCTCCCATGCACATCAGTTTATGACCACCTTGACTGAACTATGATTCCAAGCTGAGAGAGCTTGGCATAACATGCAACAAGAGCATATCCAGCATCTGTATGACCATGCTAAAGTGGCAGCCTGCATCACAGCAAGGGGAGATGCCACCTGTAATGTACAGTGAATGTGGACTCACTGTGCCATCCAATGAATTTGACTTTGAGCTAGTCCTAAGGATGTGGTCCTGTCGGTCCCCTTGTATTCACAAGGTCACTTTCTCTTGGAATAGTCCCGGTGTGGTTGATTGTTAACCCACAGGAGTCACTGGTGCAAAGCACAGAGGGAACAAGCAATGCTTGTAGTCAGATAACAGGCCGAGGTCAGGACAGGCAGAGTTTGTTCGAATCCATGAAACTAATCGGGGGTCAGGGCAGGTGGCAGAGGGTCAGTACGGTAAACAGACAATGGTTAGGTCAGGCAGCAGAGGAACAGAATCAGTAGACATGCAGAGGTGCTGTACATGGGCAAGCTAATCAGGATAATCAGGATAGCACACCTTCTATGATAAACTAGCAAGTTATAAACTTAAAGCTCAGACACCTTCCTCCAGGGGAAATTGCTTAAAATTCCCACAGAAATTTCTGAGTGCACTAGCCCTTTAAGAGTCAGAAAGAGTGCATGTGCACTGTCTAGGGACAGGAGAAAACACTTAGGACCAGCGGTCCGGAGACCCTGGCAGGAGCATCACGAGAAGTGTGTGAGATGCATTGCCTGTGTCTGCCCCAGACAGCAGAACAGCATTGGGCATGGAGTGCCAACATAACTCCACCCAGAATAACTGTGACCCTGGCTCAACATATACCTTGTTGCAGAACCCAAAATAAAGGGTACACCAAAGTTGTGTGATCACTGACCAGTTAATCTAGTTTCAAACTGCTGGAACAGCCTGCCGGAGATGTCGGGATCCATCACTGCCAGATGCTATCTGATACCCACCGGCCCCATTAACTACTGTATAATGGAGACCGGCGGAGATCCAGCTGCAACCGAGCAAACATGGCCGATTCTCTGTATTTTGAAAGCGCTAGTATGAAACTAACTGTACCGCCAGCGGTTTATACTTTGTCAAGCTTAATCACATTAAGTTTTCCAGGGGTTCTTTCTTCATTTTTCCGCTAGTATATGTTAAAAACTTGCAGAATTATAAATGTATTCAGAATTTGCTAAATTATGTTCAAAGGTAGCATTTGTCATAAAGCACATTTCATTGTATGTAGCAGACGCAATGAAGGGGAACAGCGATTGCGCCATTCTCCATCATTGAACTTCTAAGATGCCGCGTTCATCGCTGATCATGGCAACTGTGATTAAAATTAGGGCCTTTCAGGGGCTAATACAGTTTAAAAAAAACAAAACAAAAACAAAAAAAACATACCTTATCCATTTGATCACAGAGAGGCCATCATGGCCATCTTGACTGAAGACACCACACACGTCACCCCGCTCAAGATTTTGTGCGGCTTCGGCAATTAAGATGGCTGCAAAGGCCTCTTCGTGCCCAAATGGATGAGGTGAACATTTTTTATAGCCATTTCAGGAAAAATAGATTCGTTACCACAAAGTGCGAGGAAATTTGGCTTTGCGGCAAATCAAATTTTTCCTGAAATTCGGATCGAAGTTCACTTTGGATACAATTCGCGCAACATAACATTTTTAGTTCTAGACCAAAAAGCTGAGATATTCATCAGATGAGTAGCAATGGTTTGTGGATTCGCACTGGGTGACGGTAAAAGTTTTTATGGTGCGTGACATGGTGGTGACTGGTATCAGTTCAGCAGATGATGTACACGGTATCAGTTCTTTTTGTCAGGACCTCCAGTGCAGACAACTTTACGATAACATGGCCTTTTTTCTGTTAAAAGCTTCTATAATTGCAAACTGGTTTAGTGATGTCCGTTTAAGTCAGCGAGTCGCCTGATAATGTCTGACAGGAGCAGATTAGAAGGAGCAGAAAAATGGGAAGATGATTGACAGCAACTGATTATTTGATCTGTCTGACATAAACATTTGAGCCGGGCCGCTGACAAGTGGAAGTATTTTTAAACAATCAGATTACAGCTCTGCAGCCACCGAGCTCGGGAGTCTCTGCTGCGCAGTCCATTAGGAGAAACACAGGATGAATCATTATCATATTGAAAAGTGATGTGAAAACCGCAAACAGCAAACATAAATAGATACAATACAGTATTTAGTACAATAAAATAGTCTAATCATACATAAACATGCCAAAAAAACTTGAGTAAACATACATATTACTATAATAAACAAAATCATTCGCAGTCACTTTTTCTTCTTTCAGCACACACCCTTGAGTTTTGCAGCCTTCTGCCTGGTGGTAGTTGGGGTGACCTTGAAGGCTGATGGTTGGCCGGGAGTGAGGCAGGAGGGCATGAGTAGGGCCGGTGGATGGATGGTGGAGTCGTTGGGTAGATGATGGGAGTTGCAGTACATATATCAGCAATAGGCACAGTTCTGAGGTGCGTATATCACAGAGTAGGTTTCTCCCACTAGCTGTGTATAGGCAGCAGCAATGATGGTCCCTCCCTGAGTCTCTCTCTTCCACTTTCTGCAATTCCCAATCTGCAGGGTTCAGATATTAGATCAGATGGCCAGCAATCTCCAAAGTGTGGTAGGCGCCAAAGTAATATACCTAGACCACAAGCAGTAAAGTCCATTACCATAAAGGAGAGTTACTTTACTGTCTTTCAGTTCAGTTGCTTCTCTCAGGGATGAAGGTTCTCTGACCTAGGCCTAGTTTTCAGGAGCTCGTGTCACGTATGGTTTGTTTTTCGTGACACGTGTTTCTGGTTTCTCATGTTTGAGCCCTGGCATACTGGCTGCAGGTAGTTGCCTGTATTCTGGTTGTCAGGAGCAACGTGCAGTTATTGTTCAGTCACGGCTGGTGTTGTTTACCGGGACACGGGTTAATGGTTGCCACGGGAAATGCCCAGAACTGCTGCTCTGTTCCTGTTGGCTCCCCGCCCTTTCTGGTTGTGTAGAAGCTAATGGACTTAGTCTGGGCATGTCCAGTGCTCTTTATCTTCCTGTGAGCCTGGGTTTGGTGTCCGTCTGTCTCCAGCCCTGCAGATTGCAGGAGCTGCACCTTTCCTTGTGTTGTTCCATCTGCCCTGTGGTGTGGCCACCTTTATAGGTCATCGATGTCTTCACGTTGTCCCTCTTTCCCAGTTCTATGTTGGTGTCTGTTGTATGTTCCAGGTTGCATGGTGTCCAGACATCCTGGACATCCCCTGTATGTGTGTGCCTTCGGTGAAAGGGCTCCACGGTTCCCCAGAGGGGGATCAACGAAACACTGAGCAGTTGCTGGTGTACTGGTTCTTGGGTGTGTGATTTGTACTGTCTCCTGTTGGTGTTCGGGTTTCAGTATATTTGCCTGGGTTCCAGTTTGCAGTGTGTGGTCTGCTGGTTCTTCTTCCAGCAGACTCTGCAGGTAAGTGGCCAAGTGCACCGGGACCATCCTGGAGGTGCAACCAGTGAGCAACGGCTTAGTGCATCCCCACCATCAGGGCCTCTGTGAAGAACGGGGCTCGCTGGGTTTTTTCCTCTAGGTTTGGGCCCCAAGTAAAACCACTGCACTTGGTCCAGTGGTATATTTTACCACTGACCCCCTTTTCTGCTTATCCAGTATTCTACTTCCCGTCATGTCTTTTTGTATGGCTGTTGATGTTTGATGTTCTTGGGGTCAGTTATGACACTTTCTAGAATATTATTGGATGGTGTGCAAGATATGTTCTGGCGGTGAGGTCAGATGGACCCAGCTAGGACATGACACTAGGTCTGTTTAGCAAATACTCTCTAATCAAGGGATGGGACCAGCCCATCACCCTGGCAACTACATTAAGACTACCAGTTTTAACTATAAGCTGCTCATATATAACCATAAGAGATTCAGAGTGCAAAAGTAAAATGAGAAAACTAATTTGTGTTGTTGGACAATGAATCACAACATTCAACTTTTTAGCATGGAATTAACTTTAGCAATGATCCACCAGGTCACTGCCTCAGCAGCCAGCAGGTACCTGCCACTGCTACTCTCTGTGTTATAAATTCCAGATGGATTCAGGCACAGAGCAACATTTAAGTTTCTAAGAGTGTTATTTAGGTGGATTCTGGGAATTTTTGAGTGGCTATAGAGACTAGATGGTATGACTGCTCTCATACTACACTGGGATTTTATCCTGCTCTTCAGGTGGGGCTCTGAAGTTAATTAAAGAGGGAAAGCTGCCTGTGAGCAACAGAGATAAAAAGCTCAGAGTTCTGCTGCGAACAGATCATGGGTGGACTAGCCAGAGACCCTACAGGGAAATTTCCTGGTGGGTCGATGCCCAGAGGGCCACCTGAGCCTTCCTCTTGGCCGCCAGCCAGGTACAAAAAGATCTGATGCTCTCAGCATTAAAGTAGGAGAATCAGGCACTGACTTCAACTGTATTGCTGTCCCCAGGATGATGATACAGTTTCATACTGTGGCGGGCACGGCAGTATTTTGTGCTGCACTGTGGTATTTGGCTTTGCAGAGGCAGTTTATTGTGATGCACTGTGGTATTTGGTTCTGCTGGAGCAGTATTTTGTTCTGCTCTATGGTATTGCTGCCCCACCCACTTCTGTAGTCCCACCTTCTGTTTATTTGATCCCACCTACAACATGGGACCACTTTTAGTTTTTTTTTTTTTCCAGGGCCACTTTAAAGGGAACCTGTCATCTCCTAAACAACCCCCTAACTAGTGTAAGCGGTGTATAGTGTAAGTGATGCTGAATCCGAATATGTCAGTTTTATCTTCATATTTCCATTCCGACGCTGTGCTCCCACAAACCTGCAGTAAAATGCATTGAGAGGACTCTTCTTTGAGTCCTCTCCATTATGTGAATGAGCACCGGAGTCCTCTCAGTGCATTTTACTGAAGGTTTGTGGGAGCACAACATCAGAATCAGAGGCGTAGCTAGAGGTTCAGCACAGGGGGGCGAAACATACTTGAGTGGGCCCCCCACTTAGTGGCTTCCAAAACGCATGTTTCCAACTTCACAGGCACATACTACTAGTTGTGGTTATAATACTGTATTAGAAAGATGACTGTATAAACTGCTAGATCATCTATGCTGTTAACTACAGTACAATAGACTTTCTACATACCCTACTCTAAATATTCTACCACATAATGCAGTAAAATATAGGAGTAATAGGAGTAAAAAAACAAGGGGACTCCTATGTTAAAGGAAACCTGTCCCCAGTTTTTACATCACTAAACTAACAGTCCCCTGCCCCCATCAGACCCCAGATCAGCAGAATGTGCCCCCATCAGACCTCAGATCAGCGTATTGTGCCCCCATCAGACCTCAGATCAGCAGAATGTGCCCCCATCAGACCTCAGATCAGTGTATTGTGCCCCCATTAGACCTCAGATCAGCCCACCCAGCCACATAAGGTTAAAATAAAAATTTTTCTTACCTGTCCTGCGCTGCTGCTGCCCTCTGGTCCGGCGCTCCACTCTCTACCCTGGCCCACGCACACTATGACCTGACGCTGCGTGCAGGACTTTTTTCCATCTAAAAAACAGAACACAGATGCAAATGGCTCAAGTGGATGCCAAACGATAGAAATGAATCATTTTTTTTTTTTACAGGATACTTTTTTTTTTTCTTCTGACAGATCAGAAGAACAGAAAATGAAACGGTGATGTGAACTACCCCTTACTGTTTTGTGAATTGCCAGTTCCGTGACAACATGTGTGTCTCTATGGTTACAGACTACAAACAAATCTTGTGTAGTAGTCTGATCCTGGAGTCACATTCCCTTCCAATCTTGGAAACAGGTAGCAAAAAGGAGGAAACAGATCCAAAGGGAATATGAATGCAGGATCAGACTACACAAAGATTGCTTGCTGTTACCATGGAGACACATCACCTAACTAGGAGATGTTAAACAAAAAATATAAGGCCCCTTTCACACGAGCAAGTTTTCCGCGCGGGTGCAATGCGTGACGTGAACGCATAGCACCCGCACTGAATCATGATCCATTCATTTCAATGGGTCTGTGTACATGACCGTTTTTTTTTTCACGCATCAGTTCTGCGTTGCGTGAAAATCGCAGCATGTTCTATATTCTGCGTTTTTCACGCAGCTCTGGACCCATAGAAGTGAATGGGGCTGCGTGAAAAACGCATTGTATCCTGAAGCAAGTGCGGATGCAATGCGTTTTTCACTGATGGTTGCTAAGAGATGTTGTTTGTAAACCTTCAGTTTTTTATCATGTGCGTGAAAAACGCATCAAAACGCATTGCACCCGCGCGGAAAAGACAAAAAAAAGACAAAACTGAATGAACTTGCTTGCAAAAAGGTGCGAGTTTCCCTGAACGCATCCGGGCCAAATCCGTGACGCTCGTGTGAAAGGGGCCTAAGTGTAATCATGTCTGTTTGCTAAGTTAGTCTGGGTTCACATTACGTTTTTCCCATCCATTTAACGTACACAAAAAACATATATGTTAAACGGATGCCTCAGACTGATGCCATACAGTGGCATCCATTCACTATAGAGTTCCATTGTAAAAAAGCATATACTTTTTTTACCGGACTGTGCAGGATACCAGAATGTAGTATGCTGCATTTTCGTATCCTTTTTTTTTTCTAATGTATACATCAAACGAAGGCATAAAACGTGAAGTTCATTTTAGATAAATTGGAGTCATAGAAAAACAGGGGTTTGAAAGTGGACATTGCCTTTAAAGCAGTTTAACTCTATAATTACAGTATTCCATGTTGGGGGGGATGGGTAGAACAGTTTAGTTGGATTAAACAATAGGTACTGTCCTGTAATCTTTTGGCGTTTCTTATTCTCTTCTAGTGAGAACATCGCAGTTCCCCAATAAATCGATTGAAGTTAGGTCTTCCAAAAGAAAGGCTTCCTCAAACGGCTTGTCAGTCAAAGGTTCATTGCCTTCAAGGTAAGGAAACCAAAGAAGTATTGAAGTCCCAGCAATCTGATGGAAATATTCCTCAATTCTTAATCTTAGTCCACTCATCATCGCTCTGATGCCCATATCCTCGGTGATTCTTCGAAAGGTAAAAGGTGGCGATTTTGGATGAAACTTCTTCCTTCTCTCCATAATGGAAAAGTACATGGGGACACTGTCTTCTAACCACTGGCTTATTCCTGAAGATATCCAGAAGTATTTGCATTGCCTGATAACTGCTGGTTACAGCTTCCTGCAACTGGACAACTAAAATATCCGTTTCCTGTGTACTGCACCCAAATCATCTTCAGTATCAAGTTTTCGAAGTTTATTCTTTTTGACACAAAATTAGAACAATGGTTTCTGCTACTTTTTGAAAACTACAGATTTCTTGTCTTCCCATAATAGCTTTATCCTAATGTTTCCCCTCCGTGTTTCTCCATGGCACCCATGGCAAATGAGGTGAGTTTTCTGGGTGGAAGCAGACATTTCAAACCTAGTATTACATGGGGACAATTCAGAGGAATGGCCAACTTTCTAATACAGTGACGCTTGAAGTCCTCCACAATGGGAGCTGCTCTTACAGAAGCTCATATGAGGGTATCCTGAGTGGAAGAATCCCCTCTTTGGTGTCCATTTAGGACATATAAACTTTGGTTGTCTTCATGAGACAACCCCTCTAGAAAATTGTCCTGTAGGAGCACTATTCTTAGGGCTTCCTAGATGCCGAACTTCACTATCACCACTAGAGGATCCAGATTTCTACAACGGTATCTAAAGTTGTATCCACAATATCGAAAACACCTCAGTGTGATCTACAAAGGATGCATTCTCCATGTTTGCCCAACAATCTCCTTGTAGACTACTAAACACGCTGTTGTCCTGTCCATTATGTTGCTAAAGTGTGCAAAAATATCTACAAAAAGTCTTCTACTGAAAGTTGAGTATTAAATAATTCAATGTTTTTCTTACACGTCACCAGAGACCCCCATAGTATCGAAATGGGGACACATTTGAAGGCATGACCTACTTATTTGTGTATATAAGGCCTACAGAAAGCCACCCATATCATCTCGGTGAATGTTGTCCTTGGCCCAAAGTCAGCTTTTGTCTAACAAAAACCACTCTCAGTAGCCTAAACAGTTCAGTAATGAGATGACAAACGAGCCCAAGCTTTAATCTCATGTATGCTGAGGGAGAAAAATACAATTATTTGTATCAGGAATTGCCCACTTTGTACTATAACGTAATGTTGCTCCCTTATGACTCTTGTGACTTGAGTCCATCGGAGATGGTCCTAAAGTTATCCTCGTTCCTTCTTTTTTTACACCTTAGAAAGTGATTGCATTTTAAGTAGTTCTAATTTCTCGGAGCGGACACACATGTTCCTTGCTGGGCACGGCTCATATTTCACAAAATGTTGCAGAGGCTCCTCTTAACTAATGTATGTTATTATTTTGCCTCCATTTAATCTCTCATTTGGACTACTTTCCGCCTCTCAAAGCAAAATAAAATTACTGCCTTGCAAAGAACAAAGGCCGCAGTCAGTTACGCTGGCTCCCTGCCCGATGGTCGGTGCCATTTATTAGCACTCCTGAGACTGAAGACCTTTAGTCTGTGCTGTTGTTGTAGGGAAGGGAGTTTTTTTTCTTTCTTACACTCAGGAAATGAGCTAACTCTGTAGTGGCTTTTACTTATTTCTCAAGGGCAAGCGTTGCTGCCTGCTGCACTCTATAGATCTGGTGTTCAGTGCCTTCTATTCCTCTTATGTGACATGAAAGGAAACCTGAAAAACGCAGCTTCACAAGATTTATTCTCAATGGGGTGAAAGCTACAACGAAAAGAGTGATACAAAAGTATCATATGGATCAGATGTAGCAGAGCGGAGCACTAATGTATGCTTTCCAAGTGTTCACCAAAGCTGGTCATGCACTTTAGATTGTTTGGCCAACAGCTGTTCCTTCCGAACCCCCATACAAATGCACACTTGGATCTACAGATGTAGCTAAAGGCGCATGGATGGACCCTGGTGCAAGAGTTCAACTTGGGCCCCCCTTCCCACATCGCTTTGTGGTCAGGGGCAGGGGAGCACATAGCCTTCCTGCGGCCTGAGGCAAAAAATTGAAACGGCACCCCTCTCCCATGCCAAATTCTTGACCTAACCCCTTCCCTTCAGAGGTGTAACTTGACCAGCATGCACTTTCTATAATACTGGTGTCTTCTTATGGTCTTTGGGCCTCCTCAGGCTCCTGGGCCCGGTAGCGACTGCTACCTCTGCACCCCCTACAACTACGCCCCTGCTTGGATCGGCACACGCCTTTTCAATAGGGAGTGGGAAATAAGCAGTTGTTTTTGCCTTTGGTGGTGGCTTATCTCCACTGACAGCAACGTATGGGACCTTCTAAGTATTCCATGAAGCTGGCCATACAGTACATTTTAGATGTTAAGTTGACAGATGTTCTTCTCGAATCCCCATACACATGCACATGTGGCTCGAATAGGTCCATGAATCTTGGTAGGGAGTGGGAAATAAGCTGTTGTCAGACACAGTTGCCTATGGTGGTGGCTTATCTTCCCTCAGAGCAAATGATCGAGCCTAAGTTACTTGTGTAAACCTTCCAAGTGTTTAATAAAGCTGGTCATACACTTCAGCCAACAGTTGTTCCTTCTGCAACGCACAGCCCCACAGAGGAGATGCGGCGATGGCTGAAACTGGAGAGGATGGGTGTGGTGGCAGTGACAGTGAGGGTGGGTGTGGCTCTCACGGTGACTACAACTAATCCCTCTCCCTCTAGTGCTCTCTGTGCTATGTGTACAATTAGTGGAGGGGACATCCTTTCTTCCCTCAGGGCACACTCTGGACTTTTGGTCTACTAGCTGGGGGAAGTTGGGGTGTCCTTGATGGTGGAAGGTTGGAGGCAGAAAAGCAGGTGTAGGACCAGCAGATGGATGATGGAGTCAATGACCAGGCCTATTTGGTTGCAGTAAATAAAGCCTCTCTTTACTAAATAAATGATGGGAGTTGTAGCACATATAGCAGCAATAGGCACAATGTTGAGCTATATTACAGTGTAGGCTCTTCCTAATAGCTGTTTATAGACAACAGCAATGATGGTAATAATTAGAGATGGGTGAAGTTACAGAAAATTCAATTTGGCTGTTTTGCCGAATTTCACAAAGATATTTGCTTCGTGAGTAATTACTTTGTCATGAAATGCATTTCTTTGTATGTAGGGGTGCAATCGGGAACGGCAATCGTGCTGCCCCTCATCATTGAACCCCTCAGATGCCACATTCATCACTGATTGTGGCATCTAAGGCTACCATTTAGGCCTTTCAGGGGTTAATCAGGGTAAACAAAACAATAAAAATACTAACCTTGCATCATGTAGAGGACGTTGCGGCCATCTTAATTGAAGACACCGCGAAAATTTCACTCAATGATGTGATGACATCATCAGGCTGGTCCACGTGGTGATGTCATACGTCACCACACTCCTTTTCGCACAGTGTCTTCAATCAAGATGGCCACGATGGCCTCTATGCGATCAAATGCATAAGGTGAGTATTTATGGTCAGCCTGGTGACGTCATAATAAGCCTCCCTATGTCTCCCTCTAAATAAGCTTTGCAATCTTCCCAAATAACCACAGGCGTGCAATTTCATTCTTATTAATGAGGAGCGATCTTAGATCACATGGCTGGTCCATCTCCAAAATGTGCTGGGCACTTAAGCAATATACCCAGACCCCAAGCAGTAAAGTCCTTTGCCATAAAAGAGTATAATCTTACTGTCTTTATCCTCCATGGCCTTGATGGTTCTAAACCTTCTGTATGGATTTCAGGCTTTCTCTCTCTCAGGGGTCGTCTCTCAGTTCAGTTGGTTCTCTAGCAGCTTGTCAATCTCAGGGATAAAGGTTTCCTGGAGTAGGCCTAAGCTGTAGCAGCTCACACAGGCATATCCTTCCTCTAGGCCTGCTTACTAACTGGGGGGTGGGACCAGCCCATCACCCAGGCAACTGCACTAAAAAGACTGTAATTTAACTATATCTTGCTCTTACATAACCATTACGAATTCACAGTGCACAAGTAAAAAGAGAATACTTTACCGTATGAGTGCTTAGGCAATAAATCACAACATTTAACTCTTTAGCAGTGATCCCTTGGGTCACTGCACTTTTGAACCCTAATACACATCATCAATTGAGTATGCTTGTCTTTTCAATAGGGCATGTGATATAAGCAGTTGCCAGACACCTTTGCTTATCTTCAATGAAAGAAAAAGATCGGGCATGCTGAAATTCAACATTCCTTCTTTTCCTCATTATCTACCATAGAGTGGGAGTCATTACGTCACCATACACATAGGGGGAGATTTATAAAAACTGATGCAACGGAAAACTGACATAGTTGCCGATAATGGAGCTGACAGAAATCCGTGTGATAAATGTCATAATTAGTTTTGAGCGAATCAAAGCGAAACTGTTTAACTTTTTGAACTTAATTACTGAAATAAATGAACTTTTCGATTATATTTTAATTTATTGAGATACACCTGTATAATCAGATAATGACCCATTATAAACAGCAGGTTTATATATTTTTAGGAACTTTGGATGATTTTTGTTCTAATTTTTATTACTATTATTTATGTTTCAAAATAATCCTAAAATGTTGCAGCTTTTACATTAACACTTTGTATTTCCTAGAGATCACTTCTCAACAGTCATCTCATTCTCATCAGAGGCAGGATTAAAATGACAGGTAGCATGTATACATGTATAACATTGATTGACCATTCACAACAGATGATGTTCACAGCTTATCTACTCTCCCTCCCTGCACAGTTCACAATGCAAGCCCACAACACTCTCCCAAAGAAGTCAATAAGTCATCTTCTGACACCAATTTCTTGAGGTTCACATGCCTTGTGTAAGTCATATCTCTGAACTGCTGTTAAGAGCAACTCAGGCAAGATGGCCGTCCAAATAATGTGCACAAAATAGAATAAAATTTTACAATAAACAATAATGATTCGCTATTTGGTTTTAATTAGTAAAGAAGATATAAAAGGAAGGTATTACAGTGGTTGTATGACTTTGATGGCGTATTCTAGGATACGCCATCAAAGTTTTTTTCCGGTATTGAGACCCTATGACGGATCTCAATACCAGAAAACTTAAACGCTAGTGTGAAAGTAGCCTAAGAGGGGTTGTATCAGCATTGCTTAGGCGTGTCCACATCAAAATTAGGGCTCATGCACATGGCCGTTGCCCAGCCGTGGCCATATTGCGGCCTGCATCCGGCGGGTCCTCAATACACAGGCACCAGCCGTGCGCACCCCGTATCGCGGATGCGAACCCATTCACTTGAATGGATCCGCAATCCGGGAGATGCGATGTGGAGGCACAGATCGGAAGGACACAGAAGCACTACAGAGTATTTCCATGGAGTTTCTGTCCGTGCCTCTGCACCGCAAAAAAATAGAACTTGTTCTATTTTTTTTTTGCAGTGGGGACAGTCCCTGGACCCATTCAAGTTGAAAGGGTCTTGATCTGTCCCGTACAGATGTTGCCTATGCATTGGGTACCACAAATTGAGGTCCCCAATGCACGGAGCGGCCGAACAACCACCGTGTGCATGAGTCCTTAGAAGTATTTTGTGTCCTATTTTTTTTTTTTTTTATATGCAGTTCACTTTTTTGTTTGAAGTAGTTTTTGGTAGAGATGAGAGAACCAGTCGAGATTCGTTTTGTGTCCAGTTCCTCAAGTTTTTGAAAAAGTTTGGTTTGGGCCGAACCAAATTTGCTCCAGTTGCCCTGAAAGTTGGTATATAACCCCCTCTTGCCTACTAGGAATCATAATTTTTAGGAAAATCTCTTTTTGTTTATTTTTTATGAATTTTTTTTCCTTACCCCCGTCCCCAAGCTTTGGAACGCAATGACAGCAATAGTAAATTGAGATTTTACTACTGATGACCTATACTCAGGATATCTGATCGGTGGAGGTCCGACACCCGGGACCCCAGCCGATCAGTTGTGGGAGAAGGCATCGGTGCTCCCATGAGCGTAGTAGCCTTCTCTTAGCTTTTCCTAGGCCAGTGACGTCACGTTCATTGGTCACGTGGCCTAGGAGTGGCTCAGCCCCATTCAAGTGAATGGTGATGAGCATGATACCAAGCACAGCCACTATACAATGTACGGCGCTGTGCTTGGTGAGCTGCGAGAAGGTAGCAGCGCTCACAAGAGTTCCGGTACCTTCTCAAACAGCTGATCGGCGGGGGTCCCGGGTGTCAGACCTCCACCGATCAGATACTGATGACCTATCCTGAGGATAGGTCATCAGTAGTAAAATCCCAGAAAACCCCTTTAACATACAGCATGTTTAAAAAGACACTGCACCTCCACATGTCTCATGCTTTTTAATATTCCAAAGCTTCCAAAAATTGTTGCAAGTGTACCTAGAAGAAGTGATGCTGTTTTGAAGGCAAAGGGTGGTCACCTCAAATACTGATTTGATTTGGATTTCTTTTTTGTTCATTCGCTTTGCATTTTGTTAGTTGATAAAAATAAAATATTAACACTTCGATTTTTGAAGGCATTCTTTCTTTGTAGCATTTGTTCTCTATTTGACTTTTGCACAGTACTGTACATATTGTCTTAGTAAATATGTGTCTCTTTGTACTATGGATTAGGGATGTGCGAACCCATGGAAGTTCGGGTCCGCCGGGTAATGAACTTGACCCCGAACCCCATCAATGGGGACCAGAACTTCACTTTATTATTTTCCATTATAACATGGTTATAACAGAAAATAATAGAATTCTTAAGACAGAATGCTAAATAAAATGGCCATTGACGGGTTAAAATAATAAAAAAAAAACCTCACCTCATCCACTTGATTGCTCAGCCGCCGGTATCCTCTTCTTTCTGCAGGACATGCAAAAGGACCTGCGATGATGTCACCGCTCTTACCACGTGGTGAGTGCGGTGACGTCATTGCAGGTCCTTTTGCAGGTCCGGCAGAAAGAAGAGGATACTGGTGGCGTGATCAAGAGGATGAGGTGAGATTTTTTAAATTATTTTAACCCCTTAATGGCCATTTTATTTAGCATTCTGTCTTAAGAATGCTATTGTTTTCCCATATAACCATGTTATAATGGAAAATTATAAAATCACCCGAACACCAAGCCCGAACTTCAGTGAAAAAGTCCAGGTTCGGGTCCGAGTACCCGAACTTGCAAAGTTCGGTACGAACCCGAACTTTGCAGTTTGGGTTCGCTCATCCCTACTGTGGATCTATTGATGAATACACTCTATATGCTATAAATGTAATTGCTTGCTATATAAACATATCTTCCATTATATTCATTTTTTAATTATAAAAAGGTTTCTAAAAAATCCAACAACACTAGATGGCAGAACAAGATAGGAGCCGGTTGTAATGTGTACTGGGCATGCTCCGTATGCACGGGAACACACAGTAACATCATTTACCCAATAATAGACCTTACGGATCTAAATAAGCTTTTCTGTCAGTGACAGGATGGCATTACCATGATTGCACTGTGCTCCTGTCATTATCAATGCCTGCTAGCTGCACTAAGCACAGTAAAATTGTAGGTGATTGCAGGTGGTGATTTGTAAGCTCTAAAATGTTCTTATTTTAGCACAATATGTACGGTGACTGTATGTGTATATAATCAGAGCTCTTCAACAAGATGGAATATAGGTTTTCACTAGATACAGTAGTAATCTGCATTCTTCTTAAAGGTAAATTCCACTTTAATATGACAACTGTGACCAGTAGAGAATGACTTGAATGGGAAATTTTCTTTGGATATTAATTAAGATGACTTTTTTTTTTGCAGAAAATGCTTTCAGAGTTTTGTTATGCTCTATGTTATTTTTCTTTAATTGTGGCTATGTACATTTGCGTATCTATTTATCATGTCTTGTCTTCGTAGTATGTACTTGGAGATGTGGCTGCTTTTAAGTCTGAATGCACTTCTAGAATCCCATCCATTCCACAAGCCTCTTCAAGGTTACCCTATGAAGGAAAAAATTGTGATGGTTGGAGATGATCAGAAGAATTAAAAACATGTTAATCCCAGCAGCAGGGGATCACAGCAGCAGAGGTTCTCAGTATCAGTAGATCACAGCAGCAGAGTTTTCAGTAGCAGTAGATCATAGCAGCAGAGGTTCTCAATATCAGTAGATCACAGCAGCAGAGGTTCTCAGTATCAGTAGATCACAGCAGCAGAGGTTCTCAGTATCAGTAGATCACAGCAGCAGAGGTTCTCAGTAGCAGTAGATCATAGCAACAGAGGATCTCAGTATCAGTAGATCACAGCAGCAGAGGATCTCAGTATCAGTAGATCACTGCAGCAGAGGATCTCAGTATCAGTGGATCCTAGCAGCAGAGGATCTCAGTATCAGTAGATCATAGCAGCAGAGGATCTCAGTATCAGTAGATCATAGCAGCAGAGGATCTTAGTATCAGTAGATCATAGCAGCAGAGGTTCTCAGTATCAGTAGATCACAGCAGCAGAGGTTCTAAGTAGCAGTAGATTACAGCAGCAGAGGTTCTCAGTATCAGTAGATCACAGCAGCAGAGGTTCTCAGTATCAGTAGATCACAGCAGCAGAGGTTCTCAGTAGCAGTAGATCATAGCAGCAGAGGTTCTCAGTATCAGTAGATCACAGCAGCAGAGGTTCTCAGTAGCAGTAGATCATAGCAACAGAGGATCTCAGTATCAGTAGATCACAGCAGCAGAGGATCTCAGTATCAGTAGATCACTGCAGCAGAGGATCTCAGTATCAGTGGATCCTAGCAGCAGAGGATCTCAGTATCAGTAGATCATAGCAGCAGAGGATCTCAGTATCAGTAGATCATAGCAGCAGAGGATCTTAGTATCAGTAGATCATAGCAGCAGAGGTTCTCAGTATCAGTAGATCACAGCAGCAGAGGTTCTAAGTAGCAGTAGATTACAGCAGCAGAGGTTCTCAGTATCAGTAGATCACAGCAGCAGAGGTTCTCAGTATCAGTAGATCACAGCAGCAGAGGTTCTCAGTATCAGTAGATCACAGCAGCAGATGTTCTCAGTAGCAGTAGATCATAGCAGCAGAGGATCTCAGTATCAGTAGATCATAACAGCAGAGGATCTCAGTATCAGTAGATCATAACAGAATAGGATCGTAGTATCAGCAGATCTTAGCAACAGGGGATCCCGGCAGCATCTACTGCCTAGGTTAATTTGCATGAGGAAGAAATAGGATCATAGAAAGGGTTCAACCAACAGCTATTCCTTCTAAACCCACCCCACCGTTCTCATGCATCTGAGGTTGAGATTGCATGTGTTATCAATATGGATTGGAGAATAAGCTTGAAAAACATGTGTGCCTAAAGAATAACATCATTAATACTTTACTGCTCTTTCTTGGGAAGTAAATTATACTATATATGTAAAGAGGAATTGTATGATTTTAATAGGCAGATGACCTACTGAAAATCTTTATATAATCTCATCCTTATATGACAGGTTCTCATTATATCCACATATATGGTATTATATCAAGTCATATCAAGAGTATTCCAGCTGTTCCTTAGGTAAAGTTGACTAAAAATCACTATTCTATATCGGTGCGGATACAATGTGGTGAACCGCCTACATTATACACATGTGGAGCTCTTGCAACCATCTGTGACTGGGTGACATAATGATACATAGGATGAATGGTTTCCTCTTCACATCGCACCATTAGCCTCTAATCCTGACCTCTGTGTCACCTTCAACGTAATGGTCGTCACTCAGGTGTAGAATACGGGGTATGGATTTCCCATTAGGGACTGGCTCGGTCTTACATTCTTGCAGTAAAGAAGCTTACAGGTGTCATTATCACAGTCCATGACTGAAGTATGTTTCTTTTTTTTCTGTGAAACATTATTTTTCATAATTTTTTTTAATGAGAAGAAGCAACGTTCCTATGTAGAGGCCGTATGTGCTTTTCATATGAGCAAAACAAAGATACCGGCTGTGTGTGTCGCCATTTTTTACCTAGTGTAGAAATGTCCTATTCATGCCTGCAAAATGGGCAAGAATAGGACCTGGCAGCATTTTTCACGGGTCAGCTCTGTAAAAAATATGGATTGAATGCAGACTGAACACATGATGCTGTGCGTGGGGCCTAAATCTAATAGATTGTCAGCTCCACTGGCGACAGCGAATGATGATAATGTCTGTTAAGCTCTGCAGGATATGTCCGCACTATATAAGTATAATAAATATAAAAAATGTAATTTTGGAAAGTCAGTTTTTAAAGGCTATGTACAACTTTGGGGGGATTGTACTCATTTTGAGCTAAAAATCATTTTTTCAATTGGTCTTTATTAAAAATATGGTATCCTTTTTTCTGTACAGAGCTGAGATGCTCTAGTAGCAGCCTATTGATTTTCTCTCTTTCCGGCAGCCAAGGGGCTGACGCACTACTTATCTCTGCTCTCTGACATTATAAACACTCATTATAGCTCAGTTCTTAACTTACTGATAAGAATGTGGCTTAAATAAGTTTTTATAACCTCTTAGTAATTTAGAGATAAGGGTTATTAGATGACCGGCACAAAGTGAAACTGAAAGAAGAACGCGCACAGCTTAAAAAACCCCTTGTGACAGAACGGCTCAATATTTTTTTTAATAAAGACCAATTGAAAAAATGATTTTTATCCCCAAATTGGTAAAATGCAATCATAAAAAGAAAATTTCCCCAAAGGTGTACATCGCCTTTAAATGTCAACCCTTATACTTATTGGCCCTTAATTTCAGTGCCTGTCACAAATATAAAATTTGTGCAATTATTCTGGATAAATTGCCTATTTTTTTCCATTTCCACACTTCAAAAGCTATAACAGTTTAAAAATTTTCACTGACAAAGCTCCAAGTGGGCTTAGTGTCTGTGGGTCGAGTTGTATTTTTTAAAATGCTCTTTAGGGTACATCTAATCTAATGTGTAGTGTGAAACTACACAGAAATTTCAACAATGTTTTTAAGGTTTTGCTTTTATGGCGTTCACTCAACGTGTGGTATAAGTTGCATGATTCTACAGGTCAGTATGATTTTGATTTTTTTTCTATTTTTATACTTTTGTACAATGAAAACCTAAAAAAAAAAAAAATGTATTTAAAATATTTTTATTTTTATATTGACGGAGCTGTTTGAGCGCTTGTTTACTGCTGAATGAGTTTTAGTTTTTCATTGGTGACTTTTTGCGATGCATCCACATTTTTTATGTCTTTTTATTGTGTTTTTTTTGGAGACGAAATAAACAAAAAAACAGCATTTTTCACATTTTTATTTTACAATGTCCCCAGTACAGGGTAAATGATGTGATTAGGGATGAGTGAATCGACTTCGGATGAAACATCCAAAGTCGATTCGCATAAAACTTTGTTAGAATACTGTACGGAGCGAGCGCTCCGTACAGTATTAGAATGTATTGGCTCCTATGAGCCGAAGTTATTACTTCGCAAAGTCTCGTGAGACTTTGCGTAATAACTTCATAGATTAATTTGTACTGTAAAAAGACATGAACTTGTGTTCGGTTCCAAGGTACCAAGGGTTTTTTTACAGTACAAATTAATCTATGAAGTTATTACGCAAAGTCTCACGAGACTTTGAGAAGTAATAACTTCGGCTCATAGGAGCCAATACATTCTAATAATGTACGGAGTGCTCGCTCTGTACAGTATTCTAACGAAGTTTTATGCCAATCGACTTTGGATGTTCAATCCAAAGTCAATTCGCCCATCCCTAGATGTGATCATTGTATTATATGTGTTGTTACAAAAGTGGCCCCTGTGAGGGACCTGAGCAATCCCCTGATCACACATACACCACACTGCAGTACTTCTGTATTACAGAGTATTAAGGCATGTCAGCTACAGTAAAACTGAAAGATTGTTTATTACCTCCTGACATTGTTAGACACCTCTCTGCTCTGGCAATCCCTTGACACCATGCGATCACATATTTCTATTCGAAATATCAAATTCAGATTTTATGAAATGTTATATTTTGTGTGGTTTTGTGATTTTATGTATACGTGAAAAGTTAATCTATAATTTCCCCCATGCCATAAAAATTTTTTACCGCCACGTATAACAAATTTTATCCTGTGCCTCTTGATACATTTTCTTGTGCCTCATCATAAATTAGGCTTAGGCCTCATGCACATGAACGTGTGCCGGCCGTGCCCGTGCTGCGGGCCGCAAACTGCGGTCCGCAATGCACGGGCACTGACCGTGGGGCAACTGCATGCGGATCGTGAATCCATTCACTTGGATGGGGTCCGCGATACGCATCCGAGGGTCCGCACTGCAAAAAAGTAGTGCTTGCGCTACTTTTTTGCGGTGCGGAGACACGGCCAGAAACGCCACGGAAGCACACCGTAGTGCTTCCGTGGCGTTCCGATCCATGCCTCCGCTCCGCATCCAGGGCCGGCCTTTGGGGTGTGCGACCCGTGCGGTTGCACAGGGCGCTTCACTCCTGGCCACTTAAGGGGGCGCCCTGCCAGAGCGCCCCCTTAATGGCCCGGCCGTGCCCTGCAAGTGCCGCACAGTTGGGGGGCGGCGGTGGGGCAGAGGGAGATGAGCGCTTCCCTTGTGGAAGCGCTCATCTCCATAGTCTGCCTTTGGAGATGCGGGGCAGGGGAGGGAGAGGCGTCTCCCCTGCCCGTTCCTCTGATAGGCTGCAGGCCCTAGGCCTGCAGCCTATCAGAGGCCAGCTCAGGTGGCGCGATGACGTCATCGCGCCGCCTGAGCCGTACAGCGCGGGACACAGGCCGGAAGAGGCCTGCATCGCATCGCTGCCGGGCTCCATGGAGGTAAGTAAGTGTTTATTTTTTTTTATGGGGGGCATTTTATTTGGCACATGGGGGCATTTTACTGGCACATGGGGGCACTGGGGGCATTTTTTACTGGCACAAGGGGGGCACTGGGGGCATTTTTACTGGCACAAGGGGGGCACTGGGGGCATTTTTACTGGCACAAGGGGGCACTGGGGGCATTTTTACTGGCACATAGTGGCATTTTACTGGCACATGGGGGCACTGGGGGCATTTTACTGGCACTGGGGGCATTTTACTGGCACTGGGGGCATTTTACTGGCACAAGGGGGGCACTGGGGGCATTTTTATTGGCACATGGGAGCATTTTACTGGCACTGGGGCATTTTTTACTGGCACATGGGGCACTGGGGGCATTTTACTGGCACTGGGGGCATTTTTACTGGCACAAGGGGGCACTGGGGGCATTTTACTGGCACTGGGGGCATTTTACTGGCACAAGGGGGCACTGGGGGCATTTTTATTGGCACATGGGAGCATTGTACTGGCACTGGGGGCATTTTTACTGGCACAAGGGGGCACTGGGGGCATTTTTACTGGCACATAGTGGCATTTTACTGGCACATGGGGGTATTGTGGGCATTGTTACTGGCACATGCGGGCACTGGGGGCATTTTTACTGGCACTGGGGGCACTTTTACTGGCACTGGGGGCATTGTTACTGGCACATGGGGGCACTGGGGGCATTTTTACTGGCACAGTGGCATTTTTACTGGCACATGGGGGCACTGGGGGCATTTTACTGGCACTGGGGGCATTTTACTGGCACATGGGGGCACTGGGGGCATTTTACTGGCACTGGGGGCATTTTACTGGCACAAGGGGGGCACTGGGGGCATTTTTATTGGCACATGGGAGCATTTTACTGCACTGGGGCATTTTTACTGGCACATGGGGCACTGGGGCATTTTACTGGCACTGGGGGCATTTTTACTGGCACAAGGGGCACTGGGGGCATTTTACTGGCACTGGGGGCATTTTTACTGGCACAAGGGGGCACTGGGGGCATTTTTATTGGCACATGGGAGCATTGTACTGGCACTGGGGGCATTTTTACTGGCACAAGGGGGCACTGGGGGCATTTTTACTGGCACATAGTGGCATTTTACTGGCACATGGGGTATTGTGGGCATTGTTACTGGCACATGCGGGCACTGGGGGCATTTTTACTGGCACTGGGGGCACTTTTACTGGCACTGGGGGCATTGTTACTGCACATGGGGGGCACTGGGGGCATTTTTACTGGCACAGTGGCATTTTACTGGCACATGGGGGCACTGGGGGCATTTTACTGGCACTGGGGGCATTTTACTGGCACATGGGGGCACTGGGGGCATTTTACTGGCACTGGGGGCATTTTACTGGCACAAGGGGGCACTGGGGGCATTTTATTGGCACATGGGAGCATTTTACTGGCACTGGGGCATTTTACTGGCACATGGGGGCACTGGGGGCATTTTTACTGGCACTGGGGGCATTTTTACTGGCACAAGGGGGCACTGGGGCATTTTTATTGGCACATGGGCATTGTACTGGACGGGGGCATTTTTTACTGGCACAAGGGGCACTGGGGCATTTTTACTGGCACATAGTGGCATTTTACTGGCACATGGGGTATTGTGGGCATTGTTACTGGCACATGCGGGCACTGGGGGCATTTTTACTGGCACTGGGGGCACTTTTACTGGCACTGGGGGCATTGTTACTGGCACATGGGGGGCACTGGGGGCATTTTTTACTGGCACTGGGGCATTTTACTGGCACATGGGGGCACTGGGGCATTTCTTTACTGGGCATTTTACTGGCACATAATTTGGGGGGCATCTATGGGGGGGACATTTTTACTGGCACATGATTTTGGGGGGAATCAATGGGGGACTTCTGGCACATTATTGGGGCACTTCTTACTGGCACATGGGGGCACTGGGGCATTTCTTACTGGCACATAATTTGGGGGGCATCTATGGGGGTGGGACACTTTTTACTGGCACATGATTTTGGGGGGGAATCAATGGGGGGAACTTCTGGCACATTATTGGGGGGCACTTCTTACTGGCACATTGGAAGCATTATTACTTCTGGGGCACAGTGGGGACATTAGTACTGTTGGGGGCACTATTACTAACAAGTGCACTCTGGCAGAGAATTATTAGTTGGACTTGGGGCACTATTACTGTGGGGGGCACTATTACTGTGGGGGCCTGGGGGCACCCTGGCACAGTATCAGCGCAGTTATTTCTGGGGAGCGTTATGTTTACACTATTACGGAACACTATTTGCTGGGCGCAGTTATTTTAGGACACTGTGTAAACTAAGATTTTTTTTTGTCAAACTGCAGAGATGAGAAATGGCTGAAAAATGGCGTCTGGTCTGAAAGGAGAAGATGAGAAAAGAGAAGATCTATATTAGAGGAGACGTCACTGGATGTAAGAGGTATGTGCGCTATATTAGGTTACATTTCAATATAGAAAGCTATAAATACAGTGCAGAGATATATAGTGTGATATAGGACAGTATAGAGAGCTATAAATACAGTGTAGACATATATATATATACTGTCTTACTCTACCTACCTATATCACTCTATATATCTCTGCACTGTATTTATAGCTCTATACTGTATGACGTTAGTACTGTCACTTGGGGGGGGGGGCGCCGAGAGAACGTTTCGCACAGGGCGCCATCTACCCTAAGGCCGGCCCTGTCCGCATCTCCCGGATTGCGGACCGATTGAAGTGAATGGGTCCGCGATCCGTGATGCGGCCTGCACACGGCCGGTGCCCGTTTATTGCGGACCCGCCGTATGCGGCCCGCAGCACGGGCACGGCCGGCACACGTTTGTGTGCATGAGGCCTTAGGCCCCATTCACACGACCGTATGTTCATTTCCGTATCTTATCCGCATTTTTGCGGATAAGATGCGGAACCATACGGACCCATTCATTTTTCCATAGGAGAAAAAAAAATGCGGAATGCACATCGTTTGCATTCCGCATCCGTATATTACGGAAGTTCCCCCGCAAAAAAATGAAACATTTCCTATACTTGGCCGCAAAACACGTCTGTAGCCCCATCTAAAGTCAATGGGTCCGCAAAAATGCGGAACACTACGGAAGACATTCCGTATGTCTTCCGTTCCGTTTTTATACGGACACGGAATACATACGGTCGTGTGAATGGGGCCTTAGGCCTCTTTCACACGACAGTATTTTTTGCGGGCTCCGATCGCATTTTTTCATGTGAAAAATGCGGACGCATTCATTTCTATGGGTCCGCAAAAAATACTGAGAGCATACTGTGTGCTGTCCGCATCCGTATGTCCGTTCCGGAGCCACGCAAAAAAAATAGAACATGTCCTATTCTTGTCCGCAAAACGGCCAAGGATAGGCATTGTTACAATGGATCCACAAAAAAAAACGGATGCCATATGAACGCCATCTGTATTTTTTGCGGATCCGCAATTTGCCTACCGCAAAACACAACGTTCGTGTCCAAACGCCTTAGTCCCATAAAACGCTGGTCTATAATATATTACCCCAAACAGTTTTATGTTTCATTTCTTCTCCATTTTTTGAGAAATAATTGCTTGCTGTCAGTGAATAAGAACACTCTTGTTTCCATTCAGAGGCAGTAAACCTGCACACAGCTGGTCCTGATCTCCGCTGAGAAGTGGATACAATTGTAGACAATGCTCAACAGCCTGAACTCTAGACTGATACATTGTAGCAAACTACTAGACAGTGTTGCCTCTGATGTGTTTAGCTTTTATTATTATTATTATTAGGTAAAATATTGTTAGAAAATGTCAGATTTGTCCGATTTTTATTAGAAGCATTTATTTTTTTACATTTATTACATGATTATCCACATAAATATCCAACATGCAAAATGCAATTAAAACATTGCATTTTGCACACTGGCCACTAAAGCAAACACAATAGCCTAAGGCTACTTTCAGTGTGGGAACAGCCCACCGGGCCGCCGGAAGTCCACTCCAGCCCCATTCACTATAATGGGGGCAGACTGGAGGTCCGGCCACAGCCCGGCAAACAAGCCATAAGGCGGCTGAAAAAAAACAAAACGCAGTGTGCTGTAGTTTTTGTCCGGACGCCTCTCGGCATGTTTGCCATGCTGCAGCCGGACCTCGGGACCGCTCTCATTATAGTGAATGCGGGCAGAGCGGACTTCCGGCGGCACGGTAGGCTAGCGTTAGCACGAATCCGGCAGGCTGTTCCCATGCCGGACCCTGCTACCGCAAGTGTGAAAGTAGCCTAACACTTCCTATTTTGTACAGCTCGCTTGCCAGCTTTACTGTGTAGACTGGGACAGAGTCAGCAGAAGGATGGAGATTTAATGAAAGCTCTACTGTACAGCTGGAGACCTAGACAAGGTGGGATAGTAATAGTGACATTATTAGTGTCATTATTGCTTATTGATTACAGCATGCTGTCTATGAAGACAGTACAGGAAGAACGCACATACTCACTAACACTATTGTTGGTAAATGTGAGGTATGTAAGGCCCTCCCTGTGAACAGGCAAACCCCACCTTAAAGGGGTTCTCCCACGAATAATGTAAAAGATGAAAATCAGACATTATATAGGACATGATAACCTCTTTCTAACAAAGCTAGAACCAGTCCTGTACCTCACATAGATCCATCATTGCTCTGCTAGATTTATATCAAGCTGAAAGCTCAAGGGGAGTGTCTTTCCTGCTGCAGCTCAGAGGGCGTGTCCATGCTCTCCCTATCACAGTTCAGGAGGCGTGTCCATGCTCTCCCTTTTACAGCTCAGGAGGCGTATCCATGCTCTCCCTATCACAGTTCAGGGGTCGTGTCCATGCTCTCCCTATTACAGCTCAGGAGGCGTGTCTCAGCTCTCCCTATCACAGCTCAGGAGGCGTGTCTCAGCTCTCCCTATCACAGCTCAGGAGGCGTGTCTCAGCTCTCCCTATCACAGCTCAGGAGGCGTGTCTCAGCTCTCCCTATCACAGCTCAGGAGGCGTGTCTCAGCTCTCCCTATCACAGCTCAGGAGGCGTGTCTCAGATCTCCCTATCACAGCATCAGGGGGCGTGTCCATGCTCTCCCTATCACAGCTCAGGAGGCAGTTGAAGGATGAAACTGAGCATGTGCGGCCTGCTCAGTGAATAGGTCAAAGAAATAAGAAATTACGTGTCCCTGTACAGATACATTTTATTGAATAACTGAGTAGCTGTACAAAATTTTTAATTACATGCAATTACAAAAAGTATTCAGGGCCGGGTGCTGGTTTCAAAACTGTAGAATATTTTTCGTGGGGCAACCCCTTTAAATGCCAGTTTATGGACGGGGCTTAAATAATGCCCATCCATTTCAGTACAGGAAAGCTCAAAAATTAGGGGACAGTCAATGCAGATTTAATAACTAGCTAAAACATAAAAAAATGATTGAACACATGCTTTTTCTTTTACAGACACATAAGATGAAGCTGAAATAAAATATGAGAGTCATTAAACTGCATTGTCAGGATTTGCTTGATCTGGACTTTACTTATATTGCTTAAAAAATTCAAGTGACATTTTGAAAATCTGGTTAAACCTCCACATCCAAGTAATTTGTGAATTCCCCAATGTTTAGAGTAAGGAATTGTGTACTTTTTTTTTAAATATATACAATCTTCTCTTTGACATTTAAACTTTATGATCTTATATTAGGAAATAACTGATTTTGCAGGGTCATCAGTTAGGTCAAGACTTATGGAAGGTTCTTATGGTGGCATTTTACAAGACCTTATTACCCAAAGGTTAAGTAAATGTAGAGACTGATGGAATAATTCTCTAAATAGCTGTGGAACAAATTTGTAATATATATATATATATATATATATATATATATATATATATTGTGTGTGTATATATATATATAATTAGTGTTGAGCAAAGGATACATTCCACAAAGCCGAATTTCCCTGTGCTTCGTGGTAGCAAATAGATTTTACTTGAAATAAGGTAAAAAACAAAAAAAATAATTATACTTGCCTTATCCATTTGCTCGCGACCGGCCGACCACCGCCTTCTTGCTTGAAGATCTCACACGAAATCTCGTGCATGGTGATGTATGATGTCACCACACCTGCTGGCGTGATGATGTCATCATGGGCCTTGTGAGATTTCGCAACAGATCTTCAAGCAAGATGGCGATGGTCTGCCCGTCACAAGCAAATAAAGTATGTTTTGTTTTTTTTTACACTCAGTCGCCACTCCTTGTCATTGTACCCACTACTTACAAAGAAATGCGCTCCGTGATGAAATAATTCAACGCAAAGTGAATTTCTTGTAAACTTTGGCGAGGCAGCCGAATTCCGATTTTTCAATAATTCGCTCATCTCTTAATATAATCTTAGAATAGGAAATCATAGAGATGATGTTTAATAAACTCTTACACAAGACAAATGGAAGGAGGCACAGAGGTCACTTCTTGAGTCTATGGCATAGACTCTATGAACCGTTATCATAAAAATATACTATAATATCCTGAAATACAAACGTACATGTACACGGCAGAGACCTGTGAATGTGGCGGGGATGGTGTAGTACAGGTTCTGGTGTACTCTGCATATACAGAGCTATCATCCTCTAGAAGCAATCATTTCTTATATCTCTGACAGTCCTGGCAGACAATATAGTCAACACTACAAATGCCAACTACACACAATGGTCACAGGGGTACTGACCCCAACCTATGATACATTAATACAATATCTTTGCGGGAGATACATAAATAACTTGTTTATAATGTAAAATGCGAGAAATAAATAAATACATTTTCCTCACATGATGAAAATCGGATATTTTGTGGCAGCTGCTGACTATTTTCTGATTTGTTATTGCCAAGTTTGCGAACCAAGAATGTGGCTTTGTGTGACACAAAACATCACAAACCGCAAAATAATCACATACTTATTATTACTAATATAGATGCCCCATCTTAAAGAAGAACTCCCGCAAAAAATTTTATTCCATGTCCTGCTAAAAATGTACATGATGTAATCTGTAGTAAATGTCATTTTCTTACCAGTGGCTGAATTTTTGAGTTATATCTCACTGATGCTTCTAATCTGTGTTATGTGACTAGGAATTAGACCCACCAACTCACACAGCATCTTATGTGTGGACAGGAAGTCTATTTCTCTATGTATTCCTATGGGAGCTTCACTTTCAGTCTCATAAGAATGAATAGAGCAGTTACTGGCTTCCTGTCCTGGGTCAGTTGGAGGTCAGAGAGTTGGTCACATGACCCAGCTACAATAAGAAAAGAGTGGATAACTCTCAATTACAGTCTCTGATAAGAAGATTGCATTCACTATAGATTACATCATGCACCTTTCTAACAGGTCAGAGAATAATTTTTTTTGCGGGAGTTCTTCTTTAAAGGGGTTATTCCTTAGAAAGTATCACCATGCAATTAATAGGTCACTTTAAATGCAGTATTATCATAATATACATGCAATAAAAATAAGTGACTTTTTTTATATACGTTACATTTTCCTCTCCAATAGCGCCCCCTGCTGGGTATCCTTCTGGTCCGCCTTCTCTTGCATTCAGTGCTGGAGTAACATGCTCCACAGCGTCCCTGCTCCCTTCCTCCCATAATATTTCTCTCTCTCTCTCTCTCTAGACAGGGGAGAAGTAACTTGTGGGGGGCATTACATACCATATGTATCCCTGGGGCTATATGTGAGGGATTATTTTCTATGCAGGGGAAGAGGGGTAACAAGATTGAAGGTAATTGCAATGCATCCTGGGAGATGCAGGTGCTTGATGAGCTGCTTTCCACCCACAGAAAGGCAAGTCACCCAGATAGTAGAGTTGATCGAATCCTAAAATATTCGGGGATTCGGAATTCGGCTCGAATTTTCCGCGGGATTCGTGGGTTCGAGCCGAATCACGAATCCCATTAAAGTCTATGGGAGACCCGAATATTTTTGCAGGGGCCAAAGGTTCTGCACAGTCAAGTTTGCCCCAACATGTGAAAACCTCAGAAAAAGATGGAAACACCTTGGAAATGGAAAGGAAACACCAGGGGCAGCATGTAGGGATGCCTCTGAGGCTCCCTAATTGCACCATTTTTTCTAAATCTGGCCAATAGTCTGATGATGACCCCAAGGCAATTTTCAGGGACATGGTAATGGTGACCCACTTAAAAATGCTGCCTGACAACCTGGCGGTGAACCCCTGATTGTCTGTCTTTCAATAAGATTGCAGTATAAAGCATGGTGGTGAGCCTCAGTAATAAGATTGCAGTGTAAAGCATGGTGGTGAGCCTCAGTATGACTTTTTGGATGGAGATTGCATGTGGTCACGTACTCCCTGGAACCCCATAGTCACCCCTTCTCTGATGTGCTACCCCAGAACATTCTCTGCCCCAATTCGCAAGACCTTTTGCAGTTTCCGTGTGCTGACAGTGGGGATTTACCAGTGTTGTCTGAGGAGGTGGTGGACAATGGCGAGACACAGGTGTCGGGGGGTGAGGTAGTTGTATGGGAAGCAAGTTACAGTGGGGACTCCTTGGGGGGACTTTCTCATGATGGGACAGATTCAACTTGGGTGGATCAGGCACAGGAACAGATCAAATTTTTTTTTTTTGTGTTTATTTAACTTTTATTTAGCACAAATAACCACAGAGATATTTATTCGTTCTCTTCGCTGCGCAGTCTGGCGTTGGGGTTCGTCACTTTGATGGCGAGCTGTGCCGCTCTCTCCACAATGGTCTTTCAGTTCTTTGAGGAGACGTTGTGGGCGATTTCTGCACAGAAGGACTTGTTGCTCATCAACAGAACCTCGAGCTCCTTGACATTGTGGACCAGGAATTTGCGGAACCCTGTGGGCAGCATGTGTTTGGTCTTCTTGTTGCTACCGTACCCAATGTTGGGCATCAGGATCTGCCCCTTGAACCTCCTGCGGGCTCTGTTGTCAATACCTCTGGGTTTACGCCAGTTACGCATAATCTTTACATCACGGTTTGATTGATCACTGTGTTTATTATCTCTGTACTGTGACATCACTGTGTTTATTATCCTGTACAGTGACATCACTGTGTTTATTATCCCTGTACAGTGACATCACTGTGTTTATTATCCCTGTACTGTGACATCACTGTGTTTATTATCTCTGTACTGTGACATCACTGTGTTTATTATCTCTGTACTGTGATATCACTATGTTTATTATCCCTGTACAGTGACATCACTGTGTTTATTATCCCTGTACTGTGACATCACTGTGTTTATTATCTCTGTACTGTGACATCACTGTGTTATTATCTCTGTACTGTGACATCACTGTGTTTATTATCCTCTGTTACTGTGACATCACTGTGTTTATTATCTCTGTACTGTGACATCACTGTGTTTATTATCTCTGTACTGTGACATCACTGTGTTTATTATCCCTGTACGGTGACATCACTGTGTTTATTATCCCTGTACGGTGACATCACTGTGTTTATTATCCCTGTACAGTGACATCGCTGTGTTTATTATCCCTGTTCTGTGACATCGCTGTGTTTATTATCCCTGTACTGTGACATCACTGTGTTTATTATCCCTGTACGGTGACATCCCTGTGTTTATTATCCCTGTACAGTGACATCGCTGTGTGTATTATCTCTGTACTGTGACATCACTGTGTTTATTATCCCTGTACAGTGACATCGCTGTGTGTTTTATCCCAGTGCAGGAAGAGGTAAGTGGTCTGTGTTTGTGTGTTTGTTTTCTATTTTTCAGGGTCGTGAATGGGGCGGCTGCAGGCTGGTACCATTAGGCTGGGAAGGGCCAATAACTGTGTCCCTTCCCACCCTGATAGTGCCAGGCTGCCGCTGCTGGTTGTATCTGGCTGGCGAAGGAAAAAAGGGGGGGGACCCCACGCCGACCGACCGTACAGGGATAATAAACACAGTGATGTCACAGTACAGGGATCGGCATCTCGTGCCCCCATCAGACCTCAGGTCAGCGTCTCGTGCCCCCATCAGACCTCAGGTCGGCGTCTCGTGCCCCCATCAGACCTCAGGTCGGCGTCTCGTGCCCCCATCAGACCTCAGGTTGGTGTATTCCAGGAGCTAGAAGCCTGGTGGATCCCCTGCAGCAAACTCCAGATCCATGTATAGTGAATGGGGTGAATATCAGAGGACCACCAGGATAACTCCCTTAGGTCTAGGCCAGAGTCAAGCATAGTGCGTCCACACCCACTGTCAGTAACAATATATGAGCTGGATATGCGGCTGAAAACAAATACATTGACAATTTTTGGCTCCATTAAAAATAAAGAGATCAGTTTTCAGATGGTCCAATATTCATTTGAATGGATAGTCTATGGATGTTGATTCAAATACAGTCAGTTGCTATGCAAGTTGCTGCCTAGCAACCAAAGTGTTTCCAAGCACCTGGGAATAAAAAACAAATAGCAATGTATCCAGTATGCATTTTTCCATTTCAAAATGGCCGCCCCCTGACAAAAACTAGCAAAGAAACAGTTTATTACAGTTTATTTCCATGTCAGCGTCGGGCCGCTAATGTACACAAAACTGGAAACTTTAGATGAGAAATAAAGTACAATTGAGGAAATTGAAACACATTTCCTCTCATCTGTTTCTATTCTCGATACCTCGATACACTGAGGATGGTCACCAGAAGAGCCAAGGGGGGAAAAAAGTCAAGGAGGAGTCCGTAATATACGACTTCAAATGGTAGTCAAATTCAGGCCAGATGACTACAGGGGGATAGATATATTTCAGATTTTCATTCTCCATGTTTACAAGGCAATCAAACAGTGAAGCCAGATGTGGAGCTACATAAAAGTAGAGTTCTGCATCACAGCACATATGGGCAGATTAGACAGATGTTACCGGCATGTAAATACTACGAGAAATAATGGCTCTGTGAGCTACAGAAACCAAATTAACCCAGGTAACACATCCTCTAATTATCAAGCCTAGTTCCTGGAGGACATTCATCACTTGGGTCAACACAAGACCACTCAAGCTGTGTGATAAAGAAGCCTTGTGGTGGAAACTGACCTATCATAAAGGAAAATCGGCACGGGGGTCAGTGAGTTAGTGCCCCTATAGTGCTAGATTGAAAGGGCCTCCTAGACATTTTCTTGAGTTTTATTAGAGGAACAATATCTTATTGGCTTTTCTATCACCACCAAGTGAGCATAATCTATCTATCTATCTATCTATCTATCTATCTATCTATCCATACCTGCCAACATGTTAAACCACCAAAGAGGGATACATTGTGCAGTGGCATGAAGGGGGAATAATTAGTATGTGGGGGTATTAGAGGCATGGCCTAGTGCGGAAAAAAATTGTGCACTGCAGCAAATTTTTTTCCGCACTGGACCACGCTTCTAACTCTGCCCAAAACCTAACTATACACCTAATCCTACCCAGTCCCCTTAATGACCCCACATAATAATTATTCCCCCTTCATGCCACCGTACAGTATTTATGTCCACATTGTGTGTTCACAGAATTATGCCCAGCTGTGCTCCCAGTAATATTCCCACATTGTGCCCCCCAGTAATATTCCCAGCTGTGCCCCCCAGTAATATGCCCACATTGTGTCCCCAGTAATATGCTCACATTGTGTCCCCCAGTAATATGCCCAGCTGTGCCCCCAGTAATATGCCCAGCTTTGCTACCCAATAATATGCCCAGCTGTGCCCCCAGTAATATGCCCAGCTGTGCCCTCAGTAATCTGCCCACACTGGCTCTCTGCTTTATTATGGCAGCTGTCAGAAAGCGGGACATACCTCCCCGAACCGGGACAACAGGACAGCCACTACAATCCAGGACTGTCCCGCTGGATCCGGGATGGTTGGGAGGTATGTCTGTCTGTCTATCTATCTATCTATCTATCTATCTATCTATTACTATCTATAATACCAAGATCTATCTATGGAGAGTAGTGTTCGGCGAATCGAAGCATCTGAAGCAAAATTCAATTCAAAGTTTAGGAAAAAATTCAATTTGCCTCGAAGCCAGATTTCCTCAAGCTTTGTTGTAATGAATCATTTTTCCTAAAATGGCAACTGGAGTTGTCTTAGAAAGAGCGCACAAAAAAAACATCCCCTTTCTCGCGCAGAGGGAGTCCGCTCCTCTCTTGGGAGTGTGTGGTGACATCATCATGCCATCCGTTTAAACGGATCCGTTTTTCATCCGTTTTCCATCCGTTTAAATGGATCCGTTTTTTTTAGTTTAGGTTGGTTCTGACTGGTTCTGTGTCTCCAAGCAACCTATCCGTGAAAACGGATGGAAAACGGATGGAAAACGGATACATACCCGTTTCCATCCATTTTCACGGACGCTCCTATAGAGTTCAATGGAGCCATCTGTTAAGTTTAAACGGATGAAAATGGGACATGCACCAGTGAAAAAGGATCTGAAAAATGGAACGGACAGGCATCCGTGAAAAAACGGATGCCTGTCCGTCGCCCATACAAGTGAATGGGTCCGTTTTTTCTATCCTTTTTTCAGGATCCTGAAAAAAGGATAGAAAGCGGAACGTGTGCATGAGGCCTAAGACAACTCAAGCCGCCATTGTAAGAAAAATGATTCGTGGATGAGGTGAGTGAATGTTTGTTTTGTAAAAGGCCATACTGCACCGTTTTTAATGGCAGTTAGGTGGGTGCAATTCCGTCTAAGTTGCTGTTAAAAACGGTCCCATTGATTGATCGGCTGAATAAGGTTTTAACACAGTGATTCATGGCAAATTAATTTGTAACTAATTGAATCTGTTTTCAAAGTTCTGCAAAGCTGGTGAATCAAATTTTTTAAAACTTTGCTAATTTCTAATGGAGCGGTATAGGTAAGTAGAAGGGGTTGGTGGTGCATCTGCCCTGGGTGCTTGGTGCTCTGTATCTATCTATCTATCTATCTATCTATCTATTTATCCATATCCCATCCATCTCATCGATTGATCGATCAATCTAGCGATTTGTCTAATGTCTTTCTATCTGTCTATAGTAAGAAGTAGGAGAGGTTAAAGGGGTTGTCCGGGTTCAGAGCTGAACCCGGACATACCCCGGTTTTGACCCCCGCAGCCCTCCTGAACAGGGCATCGGAGCATCTCATGCTCCAATGCCCTCCCTTGCCCTGCGCTGGATCACGCAGGGCAAGGGCTCTTTTGTTTATAAACATTCACTGCCGGGCGGAGGCTTCCGCCCGGCAGTGAGTTCGGTGACGTCACCGGCCGTAATGGGCCGGCTTTAGTGGCTTGAATGGCTAGGGCAGAGCTAAAGCCCGCCCATCAGCGCCGATGACGTCACCGGGCTCACTGCCGGGCGGAAGCCTCCGCCTGCCAGAGCCCGGTACGTCACCGGGCTAAATTCCTTTGCCCTGCACTAATTAGCGCAGGGCAAAGGAGGGCATCGGAGCATAGGATGTTCTGTTCAGGCGGGTTGCCTGGGTGAATTGAAAGGTATGTCCGGGTTCAGCTCTGAACCCGGACAACCCCTTTAATTATACATTGCACCTCCTCAATTCAAACAATCTCTGAATATCCTGAGAAGCAGTGTATATCTCTAATAGTCCGATTTGAATCAGATTAAAATCTTGCTCTGAATATTAGACACATTCTTAGTCGTGTCATTGCTTTCCGCCCTGAACATGAGTTTTAGATTCTTTAATTTGTCATGAGAACAGATGATTAAATGATTTTTATTTTTCCGGAGGACTCTGGATGATGAGGATGTAGTGTCTCCGCAGGCACGGCGGGAGGAGGCTGCTCCCTTCTTCTGCCTCGTGTTGTTCTTGGAGACCAAGGGACGTAGCAGGTGTTCTTGACTTCAGTCAAAATTCACCTTTAAATATCCTTGAAACAGATCAAACCTTATAAGTGAATGATCAGTCACTGAGGTCCTGCTATCGACTTCTGCATCGACTTCTCCTCTGAACAATATTTTATTTTTTTACACAAATAAATTGAAAATGTGCTGATTTGGTTTTATAGCTTCATCACAATCAGGGTTCGGTTTCTCAGATGCGTTGCATTAGTCATCCCTAACCTTTGGCTCTCTAGCCGCTCCAAAACCACAACTGCCATCATGATGGGATGATGTGTGTTGTAGTTATGTCACAGCTGGACTGCCACAAATTGGGGAACACAATACAGGCTTAGGTTTAAAGGGGTTTTCTAGTTCAATAAAAATGAATGGCAGTGAGCTCAGATAGGCTTATAAAATGGATACTCACCCTCACTGATCCTTGGTACAGTACTACCATAATGATACTGATATTTTTGCAGATGACACTAAGCTATGTAGTACTGTACAGTCTATGGAAGATGTCCATAAACTACAAGCTGACTTGAACACTTTGAGTGATTGGGCATCAACATGGCAAATGAGGTTCAATGTGGATAAATGTCAAGTTATGCATCTGGGTAGTAATAATCTCTGTGCATCATATGTCCTAAGGCAGGGATGACCAACCAGTGGCCCTCCAGTTGTTGCAAAACTACAACTACCAGCATGCCTGGACAACCTATAGCTATTAGGGCATGCTGGGAGTTGTGGTTTTGCAACAGCGGGAGGGCTACAGGTTGGTCATCCCTGTCCCTGTGCTTTGCAGGATGTAACACTTATTGAGAAGGATTTGGGTGTCCTTGTAGATCATAGATTAAATAACAGCATACAATGTCAATCAGCTGCTTCTAAGGCCACCAGGATATTGTCATGTATTACGAGGCATGGACTCGTGGGGCAGGGATGTAATATTACCACTTCACAAAGCGTTGGTGCGGCCTCATCTGGAATATGCAGATCAGTTCTGGGCACCAGTCCATAGAAAGGATGCCCTGGAGCTGGAGAGAGTACAGAGGAGAGAGACTAAACTGATAAGGGGCCTGGAGGGTCTCAGTTATGAGGAAAGATTAAAAGAATTAAATGTATTTAGTCTTGAGAAGAGACGTCTATGGGGGGACAAGATTAACCTATATAAATATATAAATGGGCCATACAAAAAATATGGTGAAAACTGTTCCATGAAAACCCCCCTCAAAAGACAAGGGGACACTGCCTCCGACTGGAGAAGAAAAAGTTAATTTTCCAGAAGCATCAATGCTTCTTTACTGTAAGAATTGTGAATCTGTGGAATAGACTTCCTCAGGACGTGGTCACAGCAGGAACAGTGGACAGTTTTAAAACATAAATGACATTAATGCTTATGAAAATGTGTAGAAATCTGAGTCTCACTTCCTTCTGGGATTCTCGTCCCCACCTATCCCTTGGTTGAACTGATGGACTTATGTTTTTTTCAACCGTATTAACTATGTAACTGTATGTAACTATGCTGTATCGGTTCTCTCCACTTTTTGCCCCGGGTGGACACACAGTCACTGGCATTAGCTGTGACCTGCCTCAGTCAGTGATCAGCTGAGCAGGACTCAACTGGCATTTTTGGCATGTCGATGTGGAAAGCAATATGAACCAACAGTGGTGTGGATCCGTGAGGTGACAATCTGTTGTTTTATCATTTCAGGCCACTGCCTCTAAATTTTATAGGGGGGGGGGCTTACTGTATACCATTAAAGAAATGTTCCAGGATAGAAGAAATGTCCCCATGTTTGTAACAGCCATCGAGTACATAAGAGCGCAAGTAATCTTTTTACAAAGCAGTTCTTTCTGAGGTATCATCCTTGGCTCCATTCACATGTCCATATGAATGGGTCCACATCCGTTCAGCGGAACTGAACCGGAATTTTGCGTAACGGGTGCGGACCCATTCATTTTCAATGGGGCCGCAAAACATGCGGACAGCACACAGTTCTGCGGCCCCGCAAAAAACATAGAGCATGTCCTATTCTTGTCTGCAGCCATGAACAAGAATAGGCATTTCTATCATAGGGCCGGCCATGTCTGGTCCGCAAAATGCTGAACGCACACGGCCAGTATCCGTGTTTTGTGGATCCGCAATTTGCGGACCGCAAAACACTTGCAGACGTGTGAATGGACCCTAAGTTCCTTTCTCAGTGGTACCATATGACTACACCTTGACACTCCAAATGACACATTATCTTCAGCGTGGATCTGCACAGGGCTTAAAGGGGTTGTCCCATGAAAAAAGGTAGCACTTGGGTCAGAACACTTTTGTAATTGCATGTCATTAAAAATTTAGTATAGCCACTGAGTTGTTCAAGCTTGTATATCTGTATAGCGCCACCTGCTGTTTTTTCTCTTTACTTTTTTGTCCACTTCACTGAGGTGGTCGCACATGCTCAGTTTCATCCTTCAGCTACCATCTACTGTTAGAAGGTGTGACAGTTACAGGGAAAGACCTGCAGCAAAAGAGACTTAGGGCATACCCCCTGAGCTTTGGCAGGTATACAACTGCAGCAGAAAGAACACAACCCTCAAGAAAGGACACATCCACTGAGCTGGTAGCTAGAAATAAATCTAGCAGAACAATTGGAGAAATGATTGTGGAGATCACTGGATCCATGTGAGTTACAGGGCTGGTTCTAGCTTTGTTAGAAAGAGATTGTCATGTACTAATGATCTCAATTTTTTACATTAATCACGAGATAACCCCTTTAACATAGCATATCATTTTTACCTGGAATGCTCCTTTAAAATGGACCTATCTCCTCTCCTGACAGGTCAGGTTTAGTAAGTACTTGCATTCCCCAACAAAATATCAATTCTGGAGCATCTATTCTTATGACTATGGTTTGTGGTGTGTCCTTTATTTTTTCTGCTAGAAGTTATGAATGAATTGCTAGCAGTCTGCAGTAAGGGTACAGAGGGGTGGTAACCAGTTCGGGGGGTGTACCTGCACAGACTGTATCCAATCGGTGATGCAATTTTCAGACTGTGCAGGGACACACCCCCAACTGGTTACCTCCCCTCTTGTACCCTTACTGCAGACTGCTAGCAATTCACTCATAACTTATAGTGCAAATAATAAAGGAACGGCACAACACAGATTCATAAGAATAGATGTTCCAGAATTGTTATTACATTGGGAATGCAAGTAGTTACTAAAACAGACATGTCAGGAGAGGAGACAAGTCCCTTAAAAGGAAGTCAATTTACTAATTACTGTGTGTATATATATATATATATATATATATATATATATATATATATATCGTTAGAAATGAGGGAGAAAAAGACTATTAGTATACATTATACAATACATTATTTACATATATTCACTGCCAAAATTGCCTCTTCAGCCGCACCAACAATTGGAGGCACATGACAGAGGCACTGCTGGAGGCCACCCCGTACCTACTATGTGAATAACCTTCTCTCACCCACATATGATTCCAGAACCAATGACCCCAACCACGATACTGATTTCCAAAGAAGTGTTTTTGGACCATTTCTAAGAAAAAAAACCCCAAAACACTAAATATTTCATGTGAGTGCATCTAATACGCCACATTTCAATGTTTTTGCATTGCACCTGGCTTAAAAAGTCCAAATATGTGTAATCTACAAGCTGCTGAGCTGGAAAAGTTCTTAATGGACTGGAACATTTTTTGGATGTTCAAGTTAAGGTTAACGCTTTCTTGCTATGTAAATAACTATGCTAATAGCTGAGGGTAGTGAGGTCACAGTAGCGGCTGTGGTAGACCTGTTACTGAGAGACTCCCCAAATGTTTACTTAGGACTAAGCCTCATTTTAAGGAGAATTGGTTTTTTACATCAATGAATACTCCGCCCTTATTTATTAGAAATTCTCCACTTTGAGATTTCCCCAGATTTCTGGGAGACCTGCAAATAAAAGCTTATGTTGATGACCTTTGACATGGAAAATATACCATTTTTTTTTTTTAGATATACAATGGTCCCTCAAGATACAATGTCCTCAGGATACAATATTTTCATCATACAATGGTCTTTTCTGACCCATCATAAGTTGAAACCAGACTCAGCATACAATGTCTCAGACTCAGATCCAACCAATCAATGACACTTCTCTGGTGAAATATCTGTATTAGTTGGTAGTTAGCAGCTATTCCTGACTGTTATATGTAAAGACTTGTTTTATCTGTCTTAGTTATCTGCTTATTTTTCTTATATCTTCATTTTCTCTTATCTTGGATGACATTTTGGGGCTTTGGAACCAATTACTCAACTTACAATGGTTTCAGCATATAATGGTCGTCCTGGAACTAATTAATATTGTATCTTGAGGAACCACTGTACGTATATCTTTGAACCTGAAGAGGCTCAAGCTGCACAGTCTATTTCTTCCATTTTGGTGACTCAGACATGACTGCTTGAAGAACCGCGGGTTCAGTGCAGAGTGAACACCCCCCATGAGGCAGCAGTCTTCTCCCTATCCTTCTCTCAATACTACAGCCTGTGTGATTATGAATATATCATATATAACATCTTACATACACTCTATGGGCACAAGTATTAGGACACCTTCACATTACACCTTCAGGAGCTTTTATGACCTCCCATTCTATATCCATAGACATTAATATGAAATCAGTCTTTCCCTTTGTCGATAAAACAGCTTCCACTCTTCTGCAAAGGCTTTCTACAAGATTGTGGAATGTGTTGACATTTTTTCCAATTAATCCAGAAGAACTCTGATGCTGGAGGAGAGGGCCTGGTTCACAATCTCCATTCTAGTTCATCCCAAAGGTGATGGATGGGGTTGAGGTCAGGGCTCTGTGCAGCCAGTCAAGTTCTTCCACACCAGACTCCCCCCACCATGTCTTTATGGACCTTACTTTGTGCACTGGGGCATAGTCGTGCTGGGACAGAAAAAGGACCTTCCCCAAACTGTTCCTTCAAAGTTGGAAGCTTACAATTGGCCACAATGTCTTAGAATGTTGAAGCATTAAGATTTCCCTTCACTGGAACTAAGGGCCAAGGCCAGCCCTTGAAGAGCACTCCATAGTATTATTCCTCCTCCGTCAAGCTTTATAGTTGGTACAAAGCCAGGAGGATAGTACCTACCTGCCTGACTGCTTTTGCCAAAGCCAGACTTGCAGATAGAGAAGTGGGATTAATAACTCCACAGAAGACATGTCCACTGCTCCAGAGTCCAGTGGTGGCATGATTTACACCACGACATCCCACGCTTCGCACTGTGCTTGGTGATGCAAGACTTGCATGCAGCTGCTCAGCCATGGAGACCCATGTCATGAAGCCCCCTGATGTTGATGCCTGAGGAGGTTTGGACTCTGCAATTATGGAGTCAGCATAGCGTTGGAGGCTTTTATGCACTATGTCCCTCAGTACTTGTTCATTTACTAGTCACATGCCTCATAATTCCAAAAACAGCAACTATAATCAAGGACATAGTTATACTTGGTGCACAGGTAGCAGTTGCACCAAGGCCCTGATGCCTGAGGAGGGTAACGGGGGCCCAAACACCTCTATTCCACTTAAGAAGACCCTAGTATTATAAATGGCACTGAACTCCATGCGTCCATAATATTGCAGGATCACTACATGGTCTTACATTGATCCAGTACGTGCCATTATACTGACATGTCAATACATAGTTATGAAGCCCACGGGACAGTCATCCCCTCTTGATTATTTTGCAATATTACAAGTTAACACATTTAGCCAAAAAGGACAAAAATAACAATTCACGGAATTTATTGTATCAAATTCTCATCATGAGATTGGGAATCACAGCCAAAAAGTGCAGGGGTCGTTTTACTGAAATATGGACCAAATAATTAACCTATTAACCATTTCACTCCTTCCAATATCCAAAAGAGGATTTCCAGCTCACTAGAACATTTGTAGACAAGTGCACTGGATGATATTGTGTCTCGTGGTGTACAGCCCCTCATGCTGTGGTTCTGATGGATATTCCAACCACAGACATTTACAGCATGTTGGATATTTCTGGAATTCCCAGGCCACGAGGAGGGAGGAAGGGACAAGGAAGTCCTCATCTTTTGATGGTTGGAGGTCCCAGAGGTGGGTCCACTCACCTTCCAGACCTTTATATCTTATGGATATCCAATAAAAGGCAAATCCAGCAGTCCAATGAAATGTAATAAAATTTAGTGTTTATTCCATACTTGTTAAAAATTGATACTTTAAATCCAAGTGCAGAAACAGAACACCATCTGACGCGTTTCCAACCCCTCCGGGTCCTTAGTCATAGATAGATATCTATGTATGACTAAGGACCGGGAGGGGTTGGAAACAGGTCAGATGGTGTTCTGTTTCTGCACTTGGACATTTTATTACATTTCATTGGCGTGCTGAATTTGCCTTTTATTGGATAATCTGCAAGGCTGAAGCGGCCTGAATCCTGGTCACCCACTGGAGGTGAGCTGCCAAACCCCATATGTTGGCATCCTATGGATACACCCTACATTTCTATGGTTGGAAGGATTTAGCTCAATTTTTTTTGGATGGGGCAAAGGCAGTGTTAAAGGGTTTCTGTCACCAGTTTTTTCGGTATGAATCAGGCTGACATTAGAGATGTGCTAATGTCACCTGATTCCAAATATATATCTGTTTTATTTACTGGTGCCCCCATTTTTATATAAAATGAACTTTTATTTTATGCTAATAAGGCCTCTAGGTGCAAGGGGCATTACCCCTGCTCCTAGAGGCTCTGTTGATTGACAGGCCCAGGCAGAGAAGAAACACTCCATTCACCATAGCTTGCAAGGACCTTCAATGACGTCATGACCATGTGGTCAGTCACATGGTTAGGATCACACAAACAGCCTGTCTCCTCCTAAACCATGTGACTGATCACATGGTCATGACATCATTGAAGGTCCTTAATATTCAGGGGTTCAATGATGGGACTCGGCACAATCGCCGTTCCCTGTCATTGTGCACACTACTTACAAAGAAATGTGCTTTGTGACAAAGTAATTCACCACAAAACAATTTTTTTTGTAAAATTCGGCGAAGTAGCCAAATCAAATTTTTAAGAACTTCGCTCATCTCTACTCATAATTGAAGAATATGGCCTGAAACTGAGGAAGCTTGAGTGCTAGTAGTTTACAGTGAAGGTCCTGATGGGTGTTACCAGTTGGTTGCTGCCAGTGTCAGACTGTGCAGGGACACACCTCCAACTGGTAACACCCAGTTGGACTTTCATTGCAGACTGCTAACAATTGGGACCATGGAATTTGGGCTATGAAACCCTGGGAGTTCTGCGCTCCTAGAGCCTAAACAGCTCCCCCACTCTGAGATAGAGCGAGCTGTTTACTTGCTGTGACAGCCTCAGGCTTTCTGAATGGAATCCATAGGCACATAGATGGACATTTATCAGTTGAGATCGTTTTCATGTCACTTTTAAGTCTGGTTTTGTGTTGTGTGGTTGCACAAATTTATGAACTGTAGGACTGTAGGACTTAGTCTTAAAGAATACACCAGGGAACTGCCTGGCGGAGGATGCCACTTCTCTGTGTCATTTCCATAGCTACTGAGTTACAGATACATGTATCTGTATAGCGCCACTTAATTTCTTATATCTCTGTCCTGCTCACTGAGAAGGTCGCACATGCTCAGTTTCATCCTTCAGCTGCCTCCTGAGCTGTGATAGGGAGAGCTGAGGCACACCTCCTGAGCTGTGATAGGGAGAGCTGAGACACGCCTCCTGAGCTGTGATAGGGAGAGCTGAGACACGCCTCCTGAGCTGTGATAGGGAGAGCTGAGACACGTCCCCTTAGCTGCAGCAGAAAAGACACTCCCCTTGAGCTTTCAGTTTTATATAAATCCAGCCGAGCAATGAATGGGGAGAACTCTGGATCCATGTGAGGTACAGGGCTGGTTCTAGCTTTGTTAGTAAGAGATTGCCATGGACTATGTGATGTCTGATTTTCATCTTTTTACATTATTAATGAGTAAACTCCTTTAAACATAGATCACGTTGAAATGTGGCATGGCTCCTAAATGTTGCAGAGAATGCCGCAATTGGTGTGCCATGCAATATTTTTACACCAAAAAACAGATATCACGGGTTTGATAAATGTCCCACATAATGTTAAATCATCGAAGTCTAGACAGAAAGCGATCAGATGATCGAATTTTCAAGTCCCCTAGAGGGACATAAAAAGTGTTTTAAACTATTAAGATATAATAGTATTTACAGTATCCCATACAGTGAATGGCATAACGGAAAAAAGGCTGATTAGCTGTTTTTTTATCACTTCACCTCTCAAAAAACAATTGAATAAAAAATAGCCAAAAAGTAATACACACTCCAAAATGGTATCATTATAAACTATTGTTTGAACATGAGATACAAGTAAATGCTTATTTAATACAACCGGCTACCACAAGGTACTATATCTATCTAGGGTGGCAAGAGGGTCCATGACTATTATAAACTGAGAGCCAGGGACACTCTCAGTCTGTCCTCGATCCCTAGGTCTTCATATCCTGAGGATAGGTCATCAGTAGTAAAATCCTGGAAAACCCCTTTAATGAAAATGGATTTTAGAAATTAGATATTTCCTTTAAGTGTATATTGTCCACTCCTCTGTATTTTATAAATATTAATATGGTCATGTAAATAGAATATTTCTTATAATGACCCAGAGTAACCCGAGTAATACCAGAATCAAATCTAAATATTTACGGGAGATTTCACTGCTGAAATCTTAAGTAAAGCCACTTCCATTATGAAAGTACGTCGATGACCGTGTACAGTAATCCTGTTTGTGTTATGTGCAGATGTACCGCACTTCAGTCCACAAATGTGGGACCTTTCACATTAGACCCACAAAACAAGTCAGTAGCCAAAATGAGTTCCAAAAGTATCTTGCGTCAGGAATATACGGTTTAATCTGATGCTACCAAATAATGTGGAAAAAATGTAAGTCTGCTTTAAAAAAAAAAAAAAAAATTCCAATGACCTGTTAGGGGATTTGAAGTAACAAGGGTAGTCCCATGAAAAATATTGCACATTTTTTAAACCAGCACCGGGATCGGAATAGTTTTGTAACTGCATGTAATTAAAATTGATAATAGCCTCTGAAATGACTCTGTGTAGCGCCATCTGCTGTTTGTCCCTTATTTCTCTGTCCACCTCAGTAACATCGCTGAGGTGGTCGCTCATGCTCAGTTCCATCCTTCAACTACCCCCAGCCTTGTCTACTGTTAGAAGCAGTTACATCTAGAGACCTGCATAAGAAATGAAACCCCCCGAGAAAGGACACACAAAGCGTCTCTTTTGTGGAAGACCTGACATATCTCTGTATTTGGTGTAAAGCTCATTTACCCCTTTGTGAAGTCTGCCTTATATGTACCCAAAGTAAAAGAAATTTTTTTCAAAATATAAAAAAATATATAAAAGTTCAAATTATCCCCCTTTTGCCAAAATAAAAATACTTGACCAATAAAAAAAAACATATCATGGGCATTGCTGCATGCAAAAACACCCGTACTATTAAAATATAACAATATTAATCCCAGGCGGCAAATGGCGTAACATAAAAAAATATAAAAATGGTCAAGTCACCCCAAAAATTGTTATAATAAGTGATCAAAAAGTCACACATGCTTCTAAATGGTATCACTAAAAAGTACAGCCCTACCCGCCAAAAATGAGCCCTCACAACAACTTCAAACGTAAAACTACAAAAAAGTTATAGGGGTCAGAATACGGTAATGAAAAAATTACTTTTTTCAAGTTTTTTAATTTTTTTTCAGTATTAAAATAAAAAAAACTATACAAGTGTGATATCGTTGTAATTGCAGTGATCTGGAAAATTGTACAGCATAGTGAATGCTGTAAAAAGAAACCCCAAAAAACTGTGGCAGAATTGCTACATTTTTTTCCAATTCTACCCCATTTGGAATTTTTTCCCCCTTTGGACTACATTTCCCGCAACCACAAATGGTGCGATTAGAAAGTACAACTTGTCCCATAAAAAATAAGCCCTCATAAGGCTATGTGAATGGAAAAACATAAAAGTTATGACTCTGGGAAAGCGAGGAGTAAAAAAACGAAAAAGCAAAAAAAAAGAAAAATTGCTCTGTCCTCTAAAGGATAATTTCAGTGAGAAGCATGTAAGGCCTTGTTCACACATCAGTTATTTTTTTTTTCAGTTTTTTTATCAGTTATTGTGAGCCAAAAGCAGGTGCCGGTCAATAACACAGAACAGGTGCAGATCTTTTCATTATACCTTATCTCTATGTAGCCTCCACCCCTGGTTTTGACTCACAAGAACTGAAGAAAATAACTGATCAAATAACTGATGTGTGAACAAGGCCTAATACTTCACTTCTCCAGTGGTGGCGCTGCAGGAGAGCTGAATACTTGTACCATGTTCTCAAACAGATTTTAACTGATCACTGGGGATCCTAGCAGTAAAATCACTGAATAATAGTCCCATTAAAATATTGCTTTTTTTATTAATATAACTTTTTTATTAATTTTTTTTACCAACATATAACATACAAAACAACCCCCAAATAAAGAACATAACCTCAGATTGACTTTGATACTGTCCTGTTTGTAAGTCTCCTCCAGTTTGACTGTTGGTAATGCAAATGTGTGTATGCAGAGTAGATACTCTGTTGTTGCCCCCTGTCCTATCCCTTGCAGAGTGGCAGTCCTAAAAAAGGAGACCCTACAAAAATACCTCTACCGAACCCTGTTTTGCCCGTGATGGTTGGTAACCACTTGTTACCAGTGAGTGCAATATAATTGAACCTTGACCTGAGTATATTTGTATGCAAGTGGGTGGATAGCTGACCAAGGACAGTTTATTATAACGCTCAAAAAATGGCTGACTGTGATGGCTGTGGTGGTAAGAGCAGCTCTGAAGCAACAAACTGCTGCTTTAACTGGAGCAATACTATGCAGACTAAAGGAACATGAATGTGGTGAGAATATAGAAGTCTCATAATGTGGATGGAGATGTTGCTTATGGCCTAAGTAGCTAAGATTATACCACTATTTACAGATAATGTAGGCATTTCTAGACATTTGAAGAACTATGGTTCTATGGAAGAAACTATGGAAGAAAATATGAAAGAACTATGGAAGAAAATGGTCTAGTCAAGAATAGTGTTGAGCGAGCATGCTCGGCCGAACTCGCTGTTCGGCCGAGCATGCCTACGCTTGGATGCACTCGATGTTCGGCCGAATACCAAGTGTACTCGAGTGCAAAGCTCGAGTCCCGTAGACGTTTGGTGTGACACACTAGTAAATCGATCTGTCACCATTGACTTGCATTGGGGTCATGACGGATCAGTCCTTACCTTTCCCTGGCAGCTCCCTCCTCCCGTCCAGCAGGTGGCGCTGTGGTAAAAATTTCCACTCTGCGCGCCATCTTTCTGCTGGAGCAGGTAGGGAGCTGCCAGGGAAGGTAAGTATGTCTATGCCTGTGTATGTTTTTTTTTATTATTGTGTAAACCAGGCACCCCCCGCCTAGTTTACTCCCATAGACTTCAATTATGCTCGGGTGCTCGGCCGAGCACTCGAGCACCCCTGAGTGCTCGACCAGAGCACCCGAGCACCTTAGTTCTCGATTATCACTAGTCAAGAACTCAAAAATGATATGTAAGTCAGTACCTACAGGGGATAGTTAGCTGCTATTTATTTTCTTCAGATCTTCCTTCATGGCTGCTTTTTAGCTCAACTTTTTAGCTCAATTCCATCAGTACAGAGCTGTTGTCAGTGACTACAGCTTAGCTCCAGATCCTACAGGGAGTCTAAGGTAGCTTGAGACACACCCCCTGTCTTTTCATTGGTCCAGGCTGCTGCTCTCTTCTGATTGGCTACTGTGTATAAATATCTATCACAAGCTCGCCAGGCAGTCAGTGCATGGGGAGATGATTTGTGTTTCTTGCAAGGGCAGGATGATTGTAAACTACAGATTACTAAACCATCCGTTAGAAAAAGTTGATAATTAGCTATGATAATTAGCTTTAGAAGGGGAAAGCATGGAGAGTCACTGTTACCATGCTGGTGCAGCGGTGGATCCTCTAAACCATAATCAGATTGGTGCACGGTGTGGAGATTATGCATTATTCACCCTATGGCTCATAGGATTTCTCGCAGGATTACACTCTCCCGGAGTAGTCTCAGAATGACGGCGGTGATGTAGTGGTAGCAAACATAAAAGGCAAAAGTCTACAACAGGAGGTCAGCAGAAGTACCAGGGGCCAAGATAATAACAATGCTCAAAGCAAGTTGGAGTCAGAACCGCAGAACCACAAGTGTCAGCAATCCAAGGACAAAGAGAGTAACAATGACTTGAGCAAGCTGGAGTCAAAGGTGTGGAACAGCAGGTCTCAGCAATCCAGGAACAAACAGGTCAGAAAGAATTCCAGGAGTCAATAAGTCAATCAAGAAAAGTCAAAGTCTGCAGCCTAAACTGCCGTCCACAACATCATCTTCAGGTGCCAGTTGTCCTGGCAATCCAGTGGCAGAGGGCAGCGACAGAAGTCTGCTACAGGTGTAGTACCCCAGAGTGGGCACTACCATTCGTACACTCTGCTACTGTCTCTAATGGCTAATAATGTCATCTATGTATTTATTCCAGGTCCTCTTATACTGTGCATTCCTAAGTAACTGTTATTTATTGTGTTTCATGCACTGCGCCTGGTTATCCAGCAGGTGGCAGTGTACCTGGCAGAGATCTTCAGATAGAATGGAACTTACCATTCCATTCTCCCCCTTTTGGGCAGAAGTGGGCTAGTTCTGCTTCCTACCAGTAGAAAAGTTGCCAGAAGCAATAGGTTCAGTTTTGGAGCCCAAAGGGACAAGACATGGCGAAGTGAGGGCAGCACCCCCCCCCCTCCTGCAGCAGGAGTCCTCCAGGGGAAGCAGCTCATAGAGCACCACAACTCCTTGCAGTATATAGACTGAGTATTACGAGCGGGTCAATGGCCAAAGGCACCCCACTCGAAGGTACCCGAACTGTCAGAAAGTCCAGCAACCAGACCGAAGCCAGAGATTAGCACAGCAGAGGAAGAGAAAGCAAGGTATCCAAGTTTGCCAGTTTACCCCAAAACCTGCTGGAGCCAAAGGAAAAATCAAATATATAAAACTGTTGAACTTTATCAACTGGACGTGGCTTATTTTCCACCAACTACAACTGTTTTCTTTGAATGCTACGGAGCCTAACCCTGGGGAGCGGCGGTATCCAGGTACTAGTAAGGCCGCATCACCACTTGGCATTTGCTACACACTAGGACTCTGATCGTGCCCTGGGGGCGGGACGTTGCACTGGCAGGAGTAGAAGAAGAGTCAGCCTGAATTTGGATAGTAAAGTAGCAACCACTTTAAGATATTCTCTGACTAAGGCCTACCAGGTGTGAGCTAAAAGCCTGGACTCCATGCTGATACATTGCAATGAACAAGCAGACTCACACGTGCAGCTGGTGTAAAGAGCACAGAACATTGCTTTGACTACATACCAGGGGCATAGCTATAGGGGGTGCAGAGGTAGCAGTCGCTACCGGGCCCAGGAGCCTGAGGGGGCCCAAACACCCTTGTAACGCATAAGAAGACACACAGAGCACTAAGAGGAGGGGGCCCAAGCTGAACTCTTGCACCAGGGCCCATGAGCCTTTAGCTACGCTCCTGCTACATACAATTGCATCCACTTCTGAGATCAGGATTAGATGTGCACAGGTGTGTGTTACATACAAGTGGCTAACTGGTTGACCAAGGACAGTTCTCTAAAGCTTCCATAATGGCAGGATATGGTAACAACTTCCTGTTATCAGAGCAGGAAGAGCAGCTCTGGAGCAACAAGTGAAATACTGTGCAGACTTAGAAAGCAAGTGCAGCAAGCCCCAGAAGAGCCGATGCAGAGTATGGGAGTGGTAGTGGTGCTGATGGCAGATTGTGCCATGATGCACTTCCTCAGGCCATTGCTACTTGGGGATCGGTGCAGTGGAAATGTAGTTTTGAAGAATGAGGCCAGAAGTAAACTTATAACAGTCTTGTTAACTAAGTGTAAAGTACAACTTCATGTACATTCAATAGCAGCAATTTGTCAAATGCAATTTTCTGGCCCTAGTAAGGAATATGGAGGCAGGTTGGATGGCCTAGTAGCAGTCTGGATGATGGGTGTCCTAGTCCTTCAGCTCACAGCAGTGTCTTTAATGCAGGTCTCAACTGGTCACTCTGCTGTCTTATTCCTCTCAAGTATATGCTTAAAGGGGTATTCCCATCTCACAAATGTAGTTTGTATAGTTAGATATAGCCATACCAATATTATTAATAGAATGTATGTATATAAAATGTACCGTTTAGAAGATTTTCCTATTTGTATATCCATTGTCCCATACACATCAGTCAGGCCGTTGCCCCTGGTTACGACCTCCGCGGCCATGTAGTAGTGGTGGCCAGCTTGCTCCTGTTCAAACCCGCTCTGAGGTAACTGCTGTATTGTGAACGCACATTACTTGAACATGCAGAGACACATCTTAGGGTTGCAGCATTTTTGTCTGTGTTTCCAAAACGCAGAGAAACGGATCCTGTTCCAAGATCAATTCATCTCTATGGAGCAGGATCCGTTTATAAAGTCAGCGTTTTGGACGGATCCTGAACATTGTGTTTTAGACTGGTAGCGTCCAAAACACAGATGTGAAAGTGCCCTAAGATGTTTCCGCATGGTCATATAATGTGCGTTCACAATACAGTGGTTAGCTCAGAGCAGGTTTGAACAGGAGCAGGCCGGCCTCCACTACTACATGGCTGAGGTGGTCGTAACTAGGGGCAACAGCCTGACTGATGAATGTGGGACAATGGATATACAAATAGGCAAATCTTCTAAACGGTACATTTTATATAAATACATTCTATTAGTAATAATATTGGTATGGTTATATCTAACTATACAAACTACAATTGTGAGATGGGAATACCCCTTTAAGGATGTCTTTAGAGATTCCTTCACATGAGCAGGAGCTCAGACGTGTGCTTCCTCTCCTCGCGCATGCTGAAGTAGAACTCCCCCTCCTGGCAGGGAGCAGGACCAGCCCACTCCTACCAAGAGGGGAGGAGCAGGGTGGTTAGCCCTGTTCCTTGCCAACCATACCTTAACTGGAAGAGATGGCCAAAAACATTCAAAATATAATACAATATGTGATAAAGCAATTGCAGATATCTCCAGGTCTGAGGTTCTGCAGGACATTGATAATTCCATAGCAGTTTTTTGCACGCTGATGGTAACACAGTGGAAGGACAAGCTCCTCTTCATCATTTATGTGAACCATGTTCCAGGTCTTTACTAATATCCATGACTGTGATTTTATTAGAAGCACAAGTGTCACCCACAGCAGAACACAATGTAAGGAGACACATGATTGTGTATGCTCCTCATCTGGAGACGGTTATCATCCTGCAGAAGTGGAGCAGATGTTTGCTGTGAGCCTTTTACTGTACAACATTTTCTGTCCCAAATCTGCTGATTCCCATGAAGCGGGAAGAAACTTCGGCCAAGACAGGGAGAGGACAGCGGTACGGGGAAGGCTGCCATCAAAGCCATGCAAATGAGAAATAATGGTTGATACTGTAAGGCTGAGGGGACAGGAACATGTGGTCAGACATGGAGAGAACCCAAAAGCTTGTAATGTGCTTAACCCTTGGAAGACATGGGCTTCAACGAGGTGCCTGGGCCTTTTCTGAGGATAGGTCAATGATATTGGAAGGGTTTTTGACTCTCAGGACAAAAGTCAATCACTAGAACGATTAAATCTAATTCTGTCTAATATCAGTCTGTCCATATCTACAGTATCTATCTATCTATCTATCTATCTATCTATCTATCTATCTATCTATCTATCTATCTAGTAGCTATCTATCTATCTATCTATCTATGTATCTATCTATCTAGTATCTATCTATCTATCTATCTATCTATCTATCTATCTATCTATCTATCTATCTATCTATCTATCTATCTATCTATCTATCTATCTATCTATCTATCTATCTATCTATCTATCTATCTATCTATCTAGTAGCTATCTATCTATCTATCTATCTATCTATCTATCTATCTAGTATCTATCTATCTATCTATCTAGTAGCTATCTATCTATCTATCTATCTATCTAGTATCTATCTATCTATCTATCTATCTATCTATCTATCTATCTATCCTGGTGGGCGGATGCCCAGGGGACCGCCTGAGCCCTCCTCACAGCTCATTTGGCTCTGTTGGGGTGGTATAATGAGCCACAATATGGAATTGCTGGCTCTGCCTTCCATCAATTTGTACCCAACTACAAAACAGGGCCACTTTTAATATGTTTTTTCAGGGCCTCTTCCCAGTCAGTTCCCAGTCCGCCCCTGTATCTTTATATCTACAGGGTGGGCCATTTCTATGGATACACCTAAATAAAATGGGAATGGTTGGTAATATTAACTTCCTGTTTGTGGCAAATTAGTATATGGGAGGGGGGAAACTTTTCAAGATGGATGGTGACCATGGCGGCCATTTTGGATCCAACTTTAGTTTTTTCAATGGGAAGAGGGTCATGTGACACATCAAACTTATTGAGAATTTCACAAGACAAACAATGGTGTGCTTGGTGTTAACGTAACTTTATTCTTTCATGAGTTATTTACAAGTTTACAAGTTTCTGACCACTAATAAAATGTATTTAAAGTGCTGCCCATTGTGTTGGATTGTCAATGCAACCCTCTTCTCCACTCTTCACAAACTGATAGCAACACCTCAGAAGAAATGCTAGCACAGGCTCCCAGTATCCGTAGTTTCAGTTGCTGCACATCTCGTATCTTCACAGCATAGACAATTGCCTTCAGATGACCCCAAAGATAAAAGTCTAAGGGGGTCAGATCGGGAGACCTTGGGGGCCATTCAACTGGCCCACGACGACCAATCCACTTTCCAGGAAGCTCTTCATTTAGGAATACTTGGACCTGTGTTAGCATTTCTTCTGCGGTGTTGCTATCAGTGTGTGAAGAGTGGGAGAAGAGGGTGGCATTGACAATCCAACACAATGGGCAGCACTTTGAACACATTTTATAAGTGGTCAGAAACTTGTAAATAAATTATGAAAGAATAAAGTTACGTTAAAACCAAGCACACCATTGTTTTTCTTGTGAGATTCTCAATAAGTTTGATGTGTCACATGACCCTCTTCCCATTGAAAAAACTAAAGTTGGATCCAAAATGGCCGACTTCAAAATGGCTGCCATGGTCACCACCCATCTTGAAAAGTTTCCCCCCTCCCATATACTAATGTACCACAAACAGGAAGTTAATATCACCAACTATTCCCATTTTATTTAGGTGTATTCATATAAATGGCCCACCCTGTATATTTGTCACAATATTGAACTATCTTTGGATATCGAGAACATACAGAAGTTCCAGAATATAGTCTTGTCAGGAGACTAAAATGAAATATTCTGTAGGAAGCTTCTCTTTCCCCATTTCACAGATGAGAGGTCTTGCTCCATCACTAATCCATGTGCTGTCTGATTCTTAGCAGATGTTACCAGTATGACGGGAGCTTTGAGTGTGTCCGGAGAACATCTGACATCTTGACAGTTCAATTGCCAAAAATTGCAGTAAATGTGGAAGACGGTAAAAGCAATGACGAGTTTAGAGAACGGCGCACAGGACAGAAATTGTGCCGGCCTCAGCTGTGTGTGCAGTAATGTCCTCAGAAAAATATCTGTATAATAAGACATGTATGATCTCAGCCTCCCCGTGTGCAGGAAGCTGGGTGACAACCAATGTGGCCTCCTGATAGTGAACATACCCAGTAATCAGATGATCACTGCTCTGCAGGATAGAGCTACTGGATCTTAGCATCCCCAGATCAGCTATGGCAGGGGTGTAACCTTAGAAGGTGGATATGTTGTGGTTGTCCCCAGGTCCTGGAACTTGTCAGGGCTCAAATTGTCCCTTTGTCCCATAGGAACAAACCAGTACCATGAATGACTTATAGTAGTTGGGGACCCTGTGACAGATTTTACAATATTTAAATCCTCATTTTAATCTCTGCTCCCCTTCCCCCCAGGATCTTCCACCAAACGTCCTAGCATCCCTTCCTTTTCGTATTATTCTTGTCCCCTCCAAGTCCATTGTGTGGGGTAACCTTGAGAATGGGATGGTTGGGAATCATGAGCAGAGGGCTATTTTTGACTGAACTGGGTATTCTTTCGGTGTCCCAGTTACTACATAGTAAAATATAAAGTCCGTATGCTCCCATATATCTTTTATGATCTGTTGTGTAGACAAAAAATATGCAAAAATATGCAGTTGCTAAAATAAAAGACATGCAGAATTGAAATAAAAAAAAGCATACCACAAACCTAACACACGTATGGGCTGCCTGATCACAAAGTGAATTAGAAAATTTTAAAATATAAAAACTTTTTGTACTTTTTGAATAATTTGTGTTTCAATAAGACTAATAAAACAAACAAAATAAATGAAACAAATCAATACAACAAAGAAAATATATTACAATAAAAATAAAAAGCTAAAACAGGACAATATATCACATAAAAAGACACAACATGCCGGGGATCTGATCACTGGGGAACTGAGTTTCCCATTCCCAAAGACTTTGAAGAGAATGGTGGTCAGACATACATACCTCCGCACCATTCAATGTCTATGGAACAGAAAGATAACCAAGTACCAGGAGAGAGGAGGGAGATGGAGCTGCAGTATTATATCTATGCAGCATTGTGGGAGGAGCAGACGAGGAAGAAATCTGATTGGCTTAGTGCACACAGCACATCAGGAAAGGCCCGCCCACTAAGCAGGCATATTGAAAGAAAATGTGCATTGATAAAAGCAAGTATAGGGAAGGAAAAAGACCCAAATCTGAAGGTTACGCACATTTTTTCTGGCTGCAACGTGTTACACATCCACAGCTGCCTGTAGCATGTTTTATTCTGTTGATTATAGAGTGGTAACAGTGTCGCCATCTTTATCAGTTCCTTTCCACCTAAAATGAAAAGCCTGAGTAGAATTTTTTTGTACAGGATGTCTGCATGACCGGTATATTGTTTTTTTAATGGTCCAATTCAAATTTTTCTGGTTTTGTATAAAATCATAGATTCCGTTTCTCTACTATTCTGTTGACTAGCACTTTTTTGGTTTGCATGTGTTCTTGAAACAATAAACTCTACATATATATTAGGTAAACATTATTCTGAAAGCCATTCTCTTGATCTACTCCTAGAAAGCAAATTCTGTTATACACGGAGATAATTGCTTCCTTCTTTACGTCTGGGCTCGGCATATGGCTGCGTACTGTAGGGCTAAAGGACATCGCACGTTCTAGCTCAAAAATTACGGCACAAATTAACCATGATTGCTACAGATGTACAAGCCTTTGAAGACATGACTTATCTCACTGATCAGTAATAGGGGAGATTTATCAATACTGTCATAGGTTGCACGCATTTAGGAGCCATTGAAAATATAGGGGGGGTGCACTGTTTGCGGCCAAAACCAGGCCTTGTAGCATCTTTATGTCTCGTATGATTAAACCGGTACTATAAAAGAAGCTTGATCATTAGAGAACCCCGTTACAGATTTGCATTGGGCTCCAGAGCTTCAATTTGCACCTTGGCTAGAGGGCTGCAACTGAAAATGGTGCATATGGCATGAGAAAATTGGCACACATCATGTACACCACCTTTGGTGGTGCAATTTGTGAATTAATTCATAATGCTAATGGAGGAGCAGCAGAATTGTCCAACTATGACCCCAAGGTAAAACTGAGAAACACATGCAGTGGAAGTCAGCTACAGAAATCTACTCAAACAATGGAGAACCATTGATCTGATTGCTGGGAAAACAAGTAGGGTGTATATATGGTGGGTTTGAAGGTAACAGATGTACCTGGGCCAGGGGCGTAACTACCATAGCGGCAGACCAAGCAACTGCTATGGGGCTCAGGGCAAGAGGGGGCCCAGTCTTGGGATCATCTTCTCTTCTACTGGAGGTGAAAACTTGCTCAGGACTCTACCCTCTAAAGGAACAACTTTTAGCAAATGAGGCAAGAAATGGCCCAAGGATCATTGAAAAGGGTTAGGCCCTTCTGTCCTGTGTGTGTGTGTGTGGGGGGGCTTGATTTGATCCTTGCTATCGTGCCCTTACTTCTCTATGTATGCCACTGACCTGGGTCCTGGTGTATGGAGGGACTGAAGCCCCCTTCAGTTACATGGTGGATGGGGGAACCAGTATCTACAAGATTGCCTACACTGAAGTTCTGTCTTGGACAACAGTTGACCAATGTAGAGAAAAGTGAGGCTCTACCTGCAGAGAACAGGTCAGGGAAACTCTTGGAGGTCTAGGAGGTAACACCCATATAGAAAACAGGGCAGGGAGGCTCCAACCATGAGGAGAACAGGTCAGAGTAGCACCAGCCATGAAGGCAGAAATTTATAGAAAATGGTGCTCAGTCCTGGGCTAAATTTAAAGGACATGTGTTTAAACTAGAAGATAAAATGGAGATAAGTAGAAAAAGTGGAAATGAGTATAGCCTTAGGGGTTGGTCAAGGGCTGACCTTTGGGATGCACAACTTGTGAGGTCACAAAGTGCACATCACTTGTCACCACTGAGGGATACCATACTTGATGCCAGAAACTATAAAGAGGCACCATGTTCAGCTACATTCTCTAGTTTATTGATTGGGCTGTATTATCTTGGCAATGTAATTTATATTTCATCATTGTAGACCAGAAGATGGGCGTGTGAAAATAAAAATTACTGCATTTTGGCATTGTCCTTGGTGATTGTATTAAACCAAACTCTCAATTTCAGACATAATAATAGTGTTGGATGAGAGTTGCCAGATATCATCATGAAAAGGGATGGGATTTTTATATATTGTATAGAGACTTCAGAATTTTCGGAAATGATTTTCTAAAGTTGTGATTATTAGGACTGCCAACAAAAAAAAAAAAATCACAGAAACCAGTAATAATGCACTAACACAATAGATGCAAGCATTATATATGGACTAAGCCCTCACTCTGATAATCAAATCAGAGACTTTAAGCCAATATATTTTGATCAAAACATATCTGTGCCTGCTGACTGGCGCCAAGGTGGTCTCAGGTCAGGCAGTTCCTACTCTAAACCTATCCATGACTTTGGGCATCTACATTCAGGGGAGCAGACCCTGCACATATAATGTGAAGCTCCTGGTCATCTCTGTGTGCACCAAGCAACCAATGTGCTAGTGCACTATTATCTGTTTTCTGTGATTTTTTTCCATAAATGTAGTAATGGACGTCTGCATATTTATTTATCATAACACGTAGGATGTTTTTATCTTTGTTTTTTATTTTTTCTCTGTGATTTATGCTTAGTTTGTAGTATACACTTGAGGGAGTGGCACCTTCAAATGTGAATGTGCTTCTATTTTATCCTGGGAGTATCATTCATGTGCACTTTTTGCCCTTCAAACAGGCCACCTCGATTACGTGGTACATATAGGTTGCGTCACCCATCAAAATATATTGGCTGACTTTATCATATCAGAGCGAGGGCTTAGTCCATATATAATGCTTGCATCTATTGTGTTAGTGCATTATTTCCTTTTTTTGTGATTTGATTTTTTCTATTAGGACTGCCACCAAAAACTAATTTACAAAAACTGTGCCAAACTATGAGTATGTCAGATGTGGTATTGCTGGCTTTTTTTCCCCAATGGTAGGGGTTCACCTACCTTAAAGGGGTTTTCTGGGATTTTCCTACTGATGACCTATCCTCAGGACAGGTCATCAGTATCTAATCGGTGGGGGTCCGACACCTGGGACCAATCAGCTGTTTGAGAAGGTACTGGGGCTCCCGTGAGCGCTGCTACCTTCTCGCAGTTTACCAAGCACAGCGCTGTACATTGTATAGCGGCTGTGCTTGGTATAGCTCTCAGCCCCATTCACTAGGCCACGTGACCGATGAACGTGACGTCACTGGCCTAGGAAAAGCTAAGAGAAGCACCGGTGCTCATGGGAGTGCCGGTGCCTTCTCAAACAGCTGATCGGCGGAGGTCCTGGGTGTCGGACCCCCACTGATCAGATACTGATGACCTATCCTGAGGATAGGTCATCAGTAGTTAACTCCCAGAAAACCCCTAAAGGCTTCATAGAATGCTTTGTCCCAAATGTAGCCTCCAAACTCAGAACGGTGGCCTCAGCAGATATTAGGTCCACACTTTAAAATGTAAATATGTTTGAAATAGCGCACAGCTGTTTGTAGTCTAGGGTTATATATATTATATCTCCTCTTCAAAAGAGTGAGATTCTTTATCTTACCAGTGCCCATTTGTATGAAATACATTCAGATGGAGTAAAATTCGTTTCAGTTAGCATTTTACCAAAAATGGGCAAATTTACATCTTTAACATTTAACATCTGAGCTTTTTGAGCCATATTAGTAAAAACCTTCCTCTAATATTGCTCTAAACTTTCTATGAAAGGGGTTGCCCAGCACCATTACAAATGCAAATTTTGGGTTCATATACAGCTAATGGAGTTTTCCATCCATAGTTGATGGAGAAGAGGTCTGGCTTAGTTAATGATCTGAGCCAGTCAGCCAGTTTCCTTTATGCACATCGCCGATACAGTGAGGAGGAGGCGCTCTGTCTGCATATCTGCCCGGAATGTGAGACCTTGACGTTGGTGCAGGTTTATTAATTTCTAGTTGCAAAATATCCACACAACATTTAATGCCACTGGACAAGCCCTTTGAAAAGAATGTGACACATTGCTTCTTAAATGGGGTATTCTCATCACTACATTTATGGCATATGTTATGGTAGTGCCGTCTCACCGCCACTCTGAATGAAGAGGTGAACTTGTCCATCCAAGGCTCTCTTGATTCATATCTATGGAAGTTTTAAAAATAGCTCTGTAACCATGATTGGCGAATACTATCCTTTCACAGCACCACGACATAGGACCCTCAGAGGTGGGATCCTCTCCTATTGGACATTTAGGGCATACCCTGAGAAAAACACCATGACTGATGACATAGGAGATAGAGTCTCTTTGTTATTGGCATATGTGAGAGGTCCCAGAGGTCAAATCCCCACCGATCAAAATATTATAACATTACTAGATAGTAATACTCCTTAAAAGGGAGTGTGTCACCGGGAAATTCGCCAATAAACCTGGCACAATGCCTTGCAGGTCTAGCTCATCTGAATGTAATAATACCTTTCACTTAGTGATTCGTTGCTTCATTCTGGAAAAAAAAGTACTTTTGCTCCATATGTAAATGAGCAGTTAAGTGCAATGAGGGCAGGCCCAAGCCTCTCTGTGTACCCTTGTGCCTCCTGCTTGCTCTGCCAGCTCCTCCATCTCCTTCTTGATTGATAAGGAGATGACTATGCAGGAACCTGGCCCTGTCAAATAATAAGAAGAGGGAGGGTCTGACAGAGGAAGTAGGAGGAGCAAGGGTGCACAGAGTGGCTTGGGCCTGCCCTCGGTGCATTTAACTGCTGATTTGCATATGGATTAAAAATGCCTTTTCACCAGAATGAAGCAACGAATTGCTAAGTGAAAGGTATCATTACATTTAGCTGACACAAGGCATTGTGGCTGGTTCATGAGTGAATTTACTGGTGATAGATTCCCTTTAATTACTTCATGTTTCCCAGGTTTTAAAAATCACATGCATTCAATAACTATTATGATGGGTCCAAGTCCATTCATTCGTTTCCCAGCCTCCTTACCTACTGTACAAAAACCTTGGCATCTAATTAGGGTTCACTGCATATTGTAGGGTCCTCTTTGAAGCGTTGTTTGATGACCGTCTCTCATGAATCCCTAAAAGGACAAAAATAAATGAAATCTACAAATAGGAAAGAAATAACACGCAAGTTAATGGAAAACTCTCCATTTTCTGTGAAAGTTTTTCCTGATTTTTTTCCTCCCTATTCAATAGTTCCAGGCTAGCTGAATTGACAGTAATGAATGCATTGGAGACAATTCACATGAATGAAACACCCCACAGTTCAGGGCAGCTCCGTCCGCAGATTTTTTAATTAGACCAGTTCCTCGGTGTAAGGATTTAATCATCGACATTTCATATTAAGACACCGGGAGGGTTGAAGATGTCTATTGATCTGCTCAACAGATGTGGTGAAATAAACCTCTCTTTGTTTGGCTCATCTGTCTGGATAGATCGTGGTCACAAATGAGACATTTTAAACAGGAAAATGTTTACAGACGTATTAAGGCTAATACGTCTCTTACAGAATCATTGTGTTGATAAGAAAAATACACAAGTTTCATTATTTTGAGGGTTTTCCGAGACTAAAACATTAATGGACTGTCCTTAGGTGGCCCAACCCTCTGGACATCTCCAAACATCAGAATTAATGGGTCTGAGCAGGGCCGCATCTGCCATGAGGCGAGATGAGCAACTCGCCTTAGAAAGTGACTGAGATGTCTCTGAGGGCAGCATGGAATGGGAACCTATGGCTCCTGTCCCCACCATTTTTTCTCATAGGCCACAGGTCACTAGGCCTGAAGCCTATGAGGCAGTATAACAGCACAGGTAGTTGCAAAGCAATGATACAATCATTACCTTCTGTGCTTGGTCTCAAGCAGCGCGACAATGTCATCACAACCACCTGAGTTCTGGTGCAGGTGGTTGTGATGATGTCATTGGACCTTCTGAGACCCAGTGCAGGAGATCGCAATTATGTCACCATGGCTGCCAGCCCACAGCCCCCAGATTGGCCTTATTACTACTAGGGGCTTTAAAGGTGTCTTATAGAGGGGGTCTTATAACTACTGAGGCTGCATAGAAGGGGTTTGCACAGGGGCCACTATGGGGCATTATTGCTCCTGGGAGGGCATTATTATTATTGGGCACAATATGGAGGGTATACCTGTATGGCAGTATTATTTCTGCAGTATAGTGTTTGGGGCCAGTGGGGAGCACAGCAGGCACAGTATAGGGGATTGCAGTAGTATTGGGGGTAGCAGCAGGATAACACTGTTGGAGCACCAGGAGGAGAAGGATGATAGAAAAGTAAGGAATCTACGATGCCTGTGTGCCAAACTCTGCAGAGACTAGACATGGCAGAAAGAAGTCATCATGGCGGTCTGGACCAATTGGAGAAGATGAGGAAACATCACTGTATGTAAGAGGTATCTAGTGCTGTATTCTCCTGTATGTTTGGTAACACTGAACGTAGTGTCCATCCAAACATTTCTTTAGTGCTAGGGCTGGGCAGGGTTGGTGCATTGAGAATTTGGGTGGATTCCAATTCTTCACTTCAGGAAAACCTAGAATCGGCCCGCTTGTACTGATGTGCCTTTTTCCGCACCTTCACATAACATGTCAAGGGCCTAAGGTCGTTGATTGAGGCACAGAGATAGTAAACTGCTGATATCTGAATTTTCTTCAGTCTCATTGTTGTGCCAAGATAGGTGTTACTAGTTGGGGGGGAAGGGGTGTTCCTGTACGGTATGAAACTATCCAATCAGTGCTGCCAGTGTCAGACACCCCCCATCTGGTAACACCCAGCTGGACCTTTATTGCAGACTGCTGGCAATTCATTCATAACTTCTAGTAGGAATAATAAAGGAATGGCACAACATAGAGTCATAACAACAGATGCTCTAGGGTTTTTATGGAGAATGCAAGTAGTTACTAAAACAGACATGTCAGGAGAGGAGACAGCTCCTCTTTATAACAGTAAGGGAGAGTACATACCGTAGGGTGAGTGGGGAGAAGAGTTTATGGAGGTGATTCGGTGATTCTTCATCTAGTTGCTTATGTTTTTTTTTTTTACCACATTACATTTTTCTTTTTGCACTGATGTTCTTGTGTAAGGACTTGTTTTATTTCTCTTATTTTTTGGTATATCAGCGTTAGCATTCAGTCTATATTCATTTTTATTATTTTTTCTGTATGTTTTTGTTTTTTGCCATGTTCTAAGGGAAAACGTTTTGTTTCCAAGATACGTTTTGAACATAAACTTGAGCACGACAGAACTTAATTGTGATGTCATAAGCCGTAGCTGTGCCATCACCACCAGACACTTGACTTTGCATGGTCATCTCATGGCATAGGTGGCATAACATCTGAGGGGCACCTAGGGAGCTCAACATCAGACCTGGAGCCATGCACAAGACCATCACCAGATGCCACCAACCCACTTAACATCTTTCCATCTCAATTTTTCCAATTTAATCTGGATTTATTGTGTCAACAGCATAAAAGGTTAAAACTTTACATGATGAAGTTCAATTTTCAGTTGTCCTGAAACGTACTGTAGTCTAATATGTTTCCTTTTGTATATCTCGGTGTCTCAATGATGAATTTGTCATGTCATGCATGGTTTGAGCATTGTATGTAAGTAACAATGATTAAAGGTCTAGATCAGGGATGCCCAAACTGCGGCCCTCCAGCTGCAAAACTACCATTCCCAGCATGCCTAGACAGCCTACAGCTATTAGGTTATGCTGAGAGTTGTAGTTTTGCAACAACTGGATAGCGGAAGCTTGAGCATCCCTGGTCTAGATTATACTGCCATATATCAGAGAACCTATATAGTAGTGTCGGATAGCAAAAAGCCTCCAAATTGTCATTCCCTACTGAAAGGTACCTGAGTGTACCACCTCAATCTCTGGGCCCCACAGCAGCTAGGCTACACTATTCAGTGGAGAACGTCTGCCGCTATTTTTGAACTATTTTTGGGCATGACCCTGACCTGCTGATCGGCTATTGGAAGGAGCCACTTCACTCGGCTAAGCGTTGCAGCTTCTTCCTTGATCTGTCATGTCAAGTCCATCAGTCCCATTCAAGTGAATGGGATTGGGCTGCAATACCAAAAATGGTCACTATATAATGAGAGGAGCTGTACTCGGTATACTTTGAAGAGGCTGCCGCACTCGCCCAAGCTCTGGAGCTAATCAGTGGTGGTGCCAGAGGTCGGACCTCTGATATTGATGACCTATTTACCAATGTTTAATCCGGCCCTGTTTATCTGTATATTATATATCACTGAATGACTGCTTATTTTCACAGATCATAAACTGCGCAATGTACGCTGGAAGCCAAGAGGACGGCCAGAATGGTAAGTGTCGTGTAACCTTGGATGAAGTCACTTAGCATCAGGCCTCATGTAAGTCAGGCCTTCGGTAAGTCAATAAATAGGCTGCTAATTTCACTTACCAGTGCGGCTATTATTTGGTTGGCACTATCGATATCATCGGCAGCGGGTTTTCTCCGTCTGGTAGCCATTGTGCTATTCTTACTCCACGTCCCCTGAAGAACCGAACTAAAGTATATGGGGAAACGCGTTGGGACATTTTTCACTAATGGGATTTTATAAGTAGGGTGAGTGTGCTTAGGGTCAGCCACCGATAAGTGGGGCCGCTCCTTCTGGGGTGATCACTCTGCTCCTAGGCAGGGCGTTGCTCCGCTTTCAGGCAGGGTGTTGTAGGCTAAGTAGGGCAATTATCTCAGTAGTCGCCCCGAAGGGGCTTATTCACATTTGCCTGCACTACCTGTTGCTTATTGTCATTTATCCTTTCGTGTCAAGAGGATTTTGGACGCCATTAGTCTGGTTATCTATACAGACTGTGGAAGCCTGGAAGAAGCACCTCTACCCTACTATTTGTCTGACACCTCGATGTTTTGAAGGGGGCACTCAACTGACTTCCACGTATCTATGGTTCATGAGTGAGTACCCGTGTACGGGGAGCCATATATAATCATCGTTTACTTTTCTCCTATTAGTGGTATCATTTTTTGTATTTATAATTGATTATTGCTTACACATGTGGGATTATCTTTTTAGAGTATCTTTAGTAAAAGTTATGTTTTAATAGGATCCATACTCAGTGATTTTTTTTCCTCATGCACATGACCGTATTTTGTATCCGTGTCTGACTGCATTGGTCAAACATTGCACACAGATCCATTCTTTCTATGGGTCCGCAAAAAAAAAAAAATGGACAGCACAAGGATGTTATCCATGTGCTGTCTGCATTCGTGCGTCCGTTCGGCAAATTATAGAACATGTCCTGTTCTTATTGCAGACCAGAATGGTCATTTCTAGTAACGAGAGTGAGAAAATTGGGGATTGCATATGGAAGTTGTCCGTATTATGCGGATCCTCGGTTTGCGGACTGCAATAAGGACACACACAGTTGTATTGGTCATATATTTTTATTGAGCATACTGAGTAAACCTCCACAATGCAGGGAGAAAAAGTAAGTGAACCTATGTGTTAAAGGTTTTTTTTTAGGATTTTACTGGATCGGTCATCAGTATCTGATCGCGCTGATCAGCTGATTGAGAAGATACCGGCACTCCTGTGAGCGCCGCTACCTTCTCGCAACTTACCAAGCACAGTGCCGTACGTTGTATAGCGGCTGTGCTTGGTATCGTGATCAGCCCTATTCTCTTGAATGGGGATGAGCCGCTCCTAGGCCACGAGACCAATGAACGTGACATCACTGGCCTAGGAAAAGCTAAGAGAAGACCGCAGCGATCACGGGAGCTCCGGTGCCTTCTCAAACAGCTGATCATCGGGGATCCTGGGTGTCGGACCCCCACCGATCAGATATCCTGAGGATAGGTCATCAGTAGTAAAATACCGGAAAACCCCTTTAATGACTTTTCCAAGATCTAATTGGCAAAGGGTGGTTCAGCTGAGATGAGATTGGTCGTGTGGGTTTTACAGGTACTTTTCCCAGTAAATAAAGGCACACAAAGCACGGTTACTGACAAATCTGTTCTTCTCAAGTAAGATTGGTTAATGATTTGCTGCAAACCATGATTGGATGCAAACAACTCTCAAAAAACCTCAGAAGACATGTAATAAACATATGCAGCTGGAAAAGGCTACAAGAGCATAGTTAAAGACCTGGGTGTACATCAATCCATGGTCAGACAAGTGATCTACAGTACCTAGTAGCGGGTATCCTATAAAGATCACTTTAAGATCACATCTGGCAAACATGAAAGAGTTGAGAAAGAACAGAATGGTAACAGTAAAAGACCTAGAAGGCTCTACAGAAAGCTCTGTTCATGTTTCCGCTGTTATAAAAACACAACAAGAGTGATGTTCACAGAAGGACACCACGGAGGAAACATCTTCGGTCCAAAGAAAACTTTGCTGCCTGTCTCGAGTTTGCCTGAATGTTTCATTTTGCTCCTTGGGAAATATTTTATTGACAGACGAGACAAAAGTGGAGAAATGAGCAATGCTATGTTTGGATGAAAACTAAACCACTGCACATCGACACCGAAACCTCATCCCTATGATGAAGCATGGTGGAGGGAGGATCATGGCCTGGTGATCATTAAGGGAACAATTAAGGTGCATGAAAACATTGTATAGGAGAATGTGCGGGCGGCATCCATCAACTCAAGCTGAAGATACGCTGGGTGATGCAACACAACAACGACCCGAAGCACACAAGTAAACTGACTAAAGAATGGTTGAAAAAGGAGATTTGCTTTTTGGAATGAACAAGCCAGAGACCTTAAATATCAAGATGACTTGAAGTGGGTTGTGCACACTCAAGGCATCCAAGAAATATTGATGTAGATACTGTAGATCACTACATTGCATCTCTGTAACATGTCTTCTGAGGTTTTCTGAGAGTTGTTTGCATCCAATCATGGTTTGCGTCAAATCATTAAACAATCTTTCTTGAAAAAAACAGATTTGTCAGTAACCATGCTTTGTGTGCCTTTATTTACTACGAAAAGTATCTGTAAAACCCACACTGCCAATCTCATCTCAGCTGAAAACAGCCTTTGCCAATTAGCTCTTGGAAAAGTCATTAAAGGGGTTCTCCAGGAATTAAGAAAATGAAAATATTTAAATATTACTTTATTATAAATATATTCCCAAATACCTTTCATTAGTTATAATGGCTTTTTTTGTCTGGGGAGCAATGATTAGGAGAAATAAAATGGCCGCCATCCCATTAGTCGACACAAAACCTGTCCTAATCACACAGCAGGACAAGTTACTTCACAACACTGAGGTAAAGAGGTGCCTCATCCTCCTCTCTGCTTGTCAGGGATGATGATCCTGAATATAGATGATAAGATCTTCAGCTGAATCTCTGTAGGAATGGAGTTCATGAGGAGACATGAAGTACAGAGAGGAGGTCGGGATCTGGTAATGAGAAGCAGCTCTTGTATGCAGTCTCCATTACCACAGTCTGTCCTGTCCGTCCTCTCTGTACTTCATGTCTCCTCATGGACTCATGGAGACATGTATGTCAATGAGGTGACTGTAACGCTGCTAGCGCTGCCAGTACTCACCGCTCCATGGTTTTCTACGGTCCCGTGCTGCACTGTCCTGACTGCGTACAGCTTCAGAACGTAGTACGTGCTCTATGACCTGACACTGTGCATCATCAGCTCACAGTGTAGCGACGGCCTGGAGAAGACCAGGGAGCGGTGAGTGCACAAGAGCGACTGGATGTGCGGAGTGGAGGTGCTTTCTGGAGCATTAGAGGTACCGTAAGTTCATTTAGCTATTTTTGGTCTGATATTGGGGTCTGATCTGGGGGTTGAAACGGAGGTCTCATCTGAGGTATGATGACGATTGGGGGTCTGATGAAGACTGGGGGGGGTCTGATATTGGGGTCTGATCTGGGGGTTGAAACGGAGGTCTGATCTGAGGTATGATGAAGGTTGGGGGTCTGATGAAGATTGGGGGGAGGGTCTGATCTAAGGTCTGATATTCTATTTTTTTTCTGATTTTCCTCCTCTTAAAGCTAGGTGCGTCTTATAAAGCGAATAATGCAGAATTCCTTCCTCTTCTAGACACAAAGAAACATAATACATGTCCTGTGCCTGAGACAATTCATCTCCAAGTGAAAGACCTATCAGTCATGAAAATAAGTTTGCCCTGTGAAGGACCTACATCTATATCTGAGATGCCTTGCACAATTTGTAAAATCTATAGTTATAAGCCTATGGATGACAATAGCATTCATAGAAGACAAGAGAGCTCCACCAAATTTTACCAGTTAACGAACCCTAATCGTAATTTCTACAGCGATGTTGGAGTTTATGTGTCTAACGCATGGTATCCAATGTACAAAAGAGAAGACTTTTCTATCAAGCCAGTGCCCATTTATACCCAAATACATGTGTCCAAGGAGATGCTCCCTATAAACACCAAGGCCTTTGTGTCTCTAGAACCATTCCCTATCAACACCAAGGCATATGTATCCCTTGACAGGTTCTTGATCAACAATGAAGTCCATCTGTCCAACGAAGTCCAACCAACATCTGGTTCTAAGGGGTCATCTTGAACTTTTGCCAGTGCCCAGCAATGTATTCAGTAAGATTGAGATCTGTTGTCACCACCTCCATATCTCCATTATACTGCTCATGTTTTTGACTGACTGAAGACACATCACCATCTTAAGACCTTCATGAAGATTTCATATTGGGTTTAATGATGATACTGCTACTGGAAATCCAAGGAAACACAATCCTCATCCTAAGAATGCGGTGCCCTATAATAGCTTGCAGTGCATAATAAAATCATGATAGAAATCAAAATGGAATGTTATTGACTATGTACATGATCTAGAACATGAATATTTGCTTGCTCAACGTTGAATATTTTAACCACTTCCTTACCAGGCCAGTTTTTCAGTTGTAGCAATGCGGCTATCTAAATGCAAATATCTGATTAATTTCTGAGCCAGCCTGCATGTATTTGATATTATTTTTCTCGGGACACCTTAGACCTTTCTTTTGTGTCATTAGATGATAGAAATAATATTAAAAAATATATATTTAAAGGGGTTCTGTAGTTCTGTAAAACTGATGATCTATCCTCTGGATAGATCATCAGCATCTGATCGGCGGCGGTCCGACACCCGGGACCCCCGCTGATCAGCTGTTTCAGAAGGCAGCAGCGCTGCAGGAGCACCGCGGCCTTCTCTGTGTTTTCCTCAGGCCCAGTGACATCACGACTAATTTCACTGGCCTGGGCGGGGCTAAGCTCTGTTCACTTGAATGGAGCTTAGCCCCGCCCAGGCCAGGGATACTAGTCGTGACGTCACTGGGCCTGTGGTAAACACAGAGAAGGCAGCGGCACTCCTGCAGTGCTGCTGCCTTCTCAAACAGCTGATTGGCGGGGGTCCCGGGTGTCGGACCGCCGCCGATCAGATGCTGATGATCTATCCAGAGGATAGATCATCAGTTTTAAAGAACTACAGAACCCCTTTAAGGAAAAACTGTGAAAATTCTGAACAATTTTTTGTTCCTTTCTTATCAATTTTTCTTCTAACTATTACAAAAGGTTTCAAGACAAAACATTTCTAAAACCTTTCCCGTACGCATGTACCCTGAAAATGGACGCTATTTATGTCATTTATCTACTGTCTGGGACCACCGCAAGACTTCAAAGGATTGGAACACAGTTTGGATGTTGGCGGCTTATTTTTCTATTGCTGGTTCTATAGCACTGTACTGTCTGAAAAATCCTGTACAGCGCCAAAACGTTACAAGCCCCTTCAAAGTGACTTTTTAATGTTATTCATCTTGGGGAAATTTAGACATTTTCAGGGTTTTTGTTTTTTTAATTATTTTAATTATTTATTATTTATTTATTATTGACTTTTTTTTACTTGAATTAACCCCTTTCTGCTACAGTCAAGGTAAGAAGAGGTAAATTCCCAGGCTTCAGTCTGACATTTCATTTTAAAGGCCAGCTGGTGGCGCTCCTACATAAGAAAAAGCGCTCCCTGACGGCTTTCAGCTTCTTCAATGTAATACCCGCTTGTAGCAGATTGCTAAAAGCGTGTATTACTGCCTGACTGCTCCCGCTGGTCACGGCACACCTCACATCTAATGACAGAGCGGTCACAGATCGCGATGTAGCCCGGCGTTTTTTTCTACGTCGGGTTACAGATAAAAGCCTACCACTGCGACAGTCATGCGACAGTAGGAAAGTGGTTAAAGAAGTTGCCCAGGTTTTGAAAAAATCTGGCTACCTTATTCCATTAACAGCCCCACGGCTGTACAAAGGTTGCACCTGGTAGCTCAGCTCTATTGAAGTGATTTTATAGGCCTGTTCTGCAGTGCCAGGAGCAACTTATGTACAGAGGAGGTGCAGTCTGTGACATAATTACCATGGGGGCAGACCACTTGACTTCTCCAAGTGGAGTAAGTAGATACCCAGTCCTGAACTCCTTCTCCTGTTTGATAACAGAAAAAGGAATGCATTTTCCAGAAACCAGGAGTTGGAGCTCAGTGCAAAGAGATTTTACAGCTGCAATTAAGCTCAATAGTAATTTATAAACTGCCAATGCACAGAGCTCCATCTAGTGGTGGCTGCAGGAAGACAGTATCATTACATTAAATTTTACTACCGCAAAAATTTTATTCTCTGACCTGTTAGAAAGGTGCATGATATAATCTGTAGTGATTGTCATTTTCTTATCAGTGACTGTTTCTGTGAGTAAAAACCTCTCTCCTTATTGTAGCTGGGTCATGTGACCAACTCCCTGACCTCCAACTGACCCAGGACAGGAAGCCAGTCAACTGCTCTATTCATTCCTATGGGAGCCTCACTTTCAGTCTCATAGGAATACATAGAGAATTAGACTTCCTGTCCACACAGAAGTCTCTGTGTGAGTTGGTGGGTCTAATTGCTGGTCACATGACACAGATAAGAAACTTCAGGATGATATAAGTCAAAAATTCAGACACTGGTAAGAAAATGACATTCACCACAGATTATATCATGTACATTTCTAGCAGGGCATGGAATACATTTTTTGTCGGGAGTTCTTCTTTAAGACTACTTTCACACTAACGTTAATATTTTTTCCCCATTCATTGTCAATGGGGACAAACGTAACTAAACAGTAACTGAATGGAGTGCTCCAAAATGCATTCCCTTCCGTTCTGATACCGGAGAGCAGCATGCTGCGGGTTGCTTTCCGTCCTGAGATGCGGAGCAAGACGGATCATGACCCACAATGTAAGTCAATGGGGACAGATCCTTTTTTCTCTGGCACAATAGAAAACGGATCCGTCTCCAATTGACTTTCAGTGGAGTTCATGATGGATCTGTCTTCGCTATGTTAAAGATAATACAACCGTATCCGTTCATAACGGATGCAGATGGTTGTATTATCAGCCAGCCAGCGCTCGGCTATTTTCGCTGGCCCCATGCAAATGAATGGAGGGCGGCTGCGCATGCGCGGTGCGCCCTCCTTGACTTTCGGGGCCCCGTTCTCGATATAGGTGCGGGTCCCAGCGGTGGGACCCGCACCTATAAGACAATGGGGGCATATCCTAGCGATATGCCCCCATTGTCCGAGATGGGAATACCCCTTGAGGCATGTAGGTAAGGCAGAGCCTGATTTTCTTTCTTTTATTAAAAATACATCCATTTACAAGTCGTAATTTCATCACACAGGAAAAAAATATATAATCCAGAATTATTTTATGGGGATACAAGTATTAAATGTTCAAATGTTTTCTATTATTATATTTTTATGTCTACCAAGGAGCATATTTTTGATTCTATTTGGATTTTGCCTAGTACCCTAATCCACCGGCAATGTGGATGTGTTGGCAGATTGATTTGCCAGGTTTCACATTCAGTTTGTGGAATTTATGAGAGTGACAAGGTTGACAATTGTGATTGTATTCTATAGACCAGTGAATCAAACGAATTGGCGAAACAGGTGATCAGGTGAAAACCTGCAGTAGGTTGGGTATTTGCAATTTGCAGCTAAAGTGCTGGATTTGTGCTTTTGGGAAATGGCATATTTATGTGATTGAACGTACACATACTTACCCAGGTAGTCCAGGACATATTCGTTAATCTTCTTAATCATTTCCCCTCTGCCTCGCTGAGATGATTTGTGTGCAGTCTGTCACTTATATGTTACTTTGCAGCAGTTCTTGTAGAATTTATATCTTAATACTCACTGGGTTAATTATTAAAGGACACTGCTCAGACAATCAGAAAAACTCCCTGGATGAACGACCCCTCTCTAGTAAACTATAACCTGTAATATTATTACCTCCAGAAATACATCCAGGCCCCTCCTGATCTCTTTTAGTGAACTTACCATCACCACCTCCTCAGGCAGAGAGTTCCATAGTCTCACTGCTCTTACCGTAAAGAATCCTCTTCTATGTTTGTGTACAAACCTTCTTTCCTCCAGACGCAGAGGATGTCCCCTCGTCACAGTCACAGTCCTCGGGATACATAGATCTTTCAATATGTGCAAATGAATGGGAACGTTGCCGTTACACCTAGAGGCTCTGCTCTCTCTGCAACTGCTCCTCCCTCTGCACTTTCATTGCTAGGGCAAGGTAGGAAGGCGTTTTCGCTGAGGGTGCGGCAGTTGCAGAGAGAGCAGAGGAATTGTGAAGCGCTCATCTCCATAGTCATCTGTATCGCGGTCCTCAGGACTACGATACAGATGGATGTGCTGCAGCGGGGCAGGGGAGGAGAGGCGTCTCCCCCGCCCGTTCCTGTGATAGGCTGTAGGCCTAGTGCCTGTAGCCTATCAGAGGCCGGCTCAGGCGGTGCGATTACATCATTGCGCCGCCTGAACCGTACAGCTCAGGACACAGTCTGGAAGAGGCCTGCATCACATCGCTGCCAGCTCGATGGAGGTAAGTATAAGTGTTTATTTTTTTTTACTTGTACAATACAGGAGAGGAGCAGTGGGGGTCACTTCTTACTGGCACTGTGGGGGCACTTCTTATATTATTGGGGGGCATTTATGGGGGCACTTCTTATTGCATATTATTGGGGGCTTCTATGGAAGCATTTCCATTGTCATATTATTGGGGGCACTGTGGGGGCATTATGGGGGCACTTCTTATTGGTATCATGGGGGGCATCTATGGGGGCTTACTGGCACAATATTGGGGCACTTCTTATTGGTATATCATTGGGGCATCTATAGGGCATCTACGGGGGCTTACTGGCACAATATTGGGGGCACTTCTTATTGGTACATTATTGAGGGCACTGTGGGGGCATCTATGGGGCACTTCTTACTAGTACATTATTGGGGGCATATATGGGGGAACTTTTTACTGGCACATTTGTAGGGGCACTTCTTATTGGTACATTATTTATAATAGATTATTGGGGGACACTGTGGAGGCAGTCTTACTGGTACATTATTGAGGGCACTATGAGGGCACTTCTTAGTGGCATATTATTGGGGGCAATGTGGGAGCATCTACTGAGGCCACAAAGAAGGGATATTTTATATGGGGGGCTCTGTATAGGGGCATTTTATGTTATATTTATATATTTTAATATGCACCTTGTGTGAATCAGTCAGCGCCGACAGCACTGCCTTGGCTCTCGCATGAGAGCCGCCCTCCTGCTCTAACAGCCCGGACCGACAGGAGTGCCGATCCAGGCTGTTTAACCCACTGATTTATTCTTAGTCACCTGAAGTAGAAAGGTCAAGCCCCCTGAGCTGTCAGCTTGATATAAATCTAGCAGAGCAATGAATGTGGAGATCTCTGGATACATGTGAGGTACAGGGCTGGTTCTAGCGTTGTTCGAAAGAGATTTTCGTGGACTATATGATGCCTGGTGTTCATCTCTTACATGAATCCTTGGACGAGATGATAACCCCGTTCAGTAACTGACATCTGACAGCTCTTACACCCTCAATAAACGGCAGATAAACGGTTCCATCACCTTTATATTCTTCTAGTTATTTTCCAGGAGACATGGGATTATAAAATCCTTCTCAGATGGACTTCCCAGAATTTTCTGGTACATTTTTGTATTTTTTCTGGACACCATTACTGAGATTTACCTTCAAAGCAAAACTTTTAACCTTTCACATTATTCCTACCTTTGACCAAATATCTTTTCTTTGATTTGATTTATCTTCCTATCTTCCTAATAATTTTCAGCATCAGTTCATCGAGTTCATCTGTACAGATTGCACGTAGATATAATGAATCAAGATATTTTCTTGCTATATATATATATATATATATATATATATATATATATATATATCAGTAAATAGCATTTATCATGTAGAGATAGTTAATACAAGACACTTACTAATGTATTGTGATTGCCCATATTGCTTCCTTTGCTGGCTGGATTAATTTTTCCATCACATTATACACTGCTCGTTTCCATGGTTACAATCACCCTGCAATCCATCAGTGGTGGTCGTGCTTGCACACTATAGGAAAAAGCGATGACCTCTCTGGTGGCCGAGACTGCGGAAGTATCCCAGACCACCTAATATCTGCGCTGCAGTGGTGGCCTTATCCCCTTGAACCAATTGAAGCAAAGGAAGCAATATGGACAATCACAAGTATTAAAGGGGTATTTCCATCACATACAATGGGGACATATCACTAGGATATGCCCCCATTGACTGATAGGTGTGGGTCCCAAATCTGGGACCCGCACCTACAACGAGAACGGAGAAGGGAAATGAACAGAGGGTGCACTGTGCATGCGCAGCCGCCCTCCATTCATCTCTATGGGGCTACTCAAAATAGCCAAGCACTTGCTCAGCTATTTCCGTCTAACCCATAGAAATGAATGGGAGCAGGGGCCACACATGTGCGGTGCGCTCCCATTCATTTCTATAGGAGCAGCGGGGAGCAGTGCTTGGTGGTGGCCCAACCCCGGGAAATCCGGGGTCCTTCAGCCACAGCGCTTCCTACTCCATTTTCGTTGTAGGTGCAGGTCCCAGAGGTGGGACCTGCACCTATCAGACAATGAGGGCATATCCTAATGAAATGCCCCCATTTTATGTGATGGGAATTCCCCTTTAAAGGGGTTTTCCGAGATTTCGATACAGATGACCTATCCTCAGGATAGGTCATCAGTATCTGATCAGTGAAGGTCAGACGCCTGATCAGCTGTTTGAGAAGGCACCACTGCTTCTGTGAGCGCCGCAGACTTCTCGTAGCTCACCAAGCTCAGCAGTGTACTGTACATTGTATAGTGGCAGTGATCGGTATTGCAGCTCAGCCCCACAGAGGTGAATGGAGCTGAGCTGCAATACCAAGCACAACCACTATACAATGTGTGGCGCTCTGCTTGGTGAGATGCAAGAAGTCTGTGGTGCTCACAGGGGTATGCTGCACATGATTTAGAAGGTAATGAGAATTATTTGGAGGCTCTGATCTGATGAGAGATGACCCCAGCAATGTCCCTGGAGGAGCTGTTCCCCGTTATGTTTATTTCAGAATATGATGACATGTCCCCTTTAACAGCGGAGTTCATGGAAGCAGTGATGGTATTTGTGTGGTGAGGCAAAAAATGTGAATATTTTAGTGACCACAAAGCTATTTACAGCACCCAGGGCACTTTCCATCTACCACCCACTCCTTATATGTGTCCAGTGGACAAATACTTGACACACTTAATAAGTTCTACATAATAATTCACATGCTGTATATCAGTATAGCAGAGTGGGGTTTGTCAGGTATTGGAGAGCTGAGTTTTTCATGTGGCACAATTCATATACTAGTTAGATTTACATTGCATTCTCCGCTTGCTGAATTATCATGGAGCATAAACATTGCAGCCAGCAAAAAAAGAAAAAAAAATTGTCAGCTCTGCTACATCTGCATTATATGGTGTGTTTTTTCTCTCCAACATTAAATTATTGTATAATAATCAAGTGACAATATAAAGGACAAGGTCAATGAACAGTACGTACTCATGGGGTGCAGAGGGTCCCCCCAAAGGCCATTCTGCCACCTCAGAACAGACGTCAGTATTATAAATACTTTATATTACAGATAATGATGCGAGGACGTTTTGGGGGGGCCCATTCAAAATTTGCTGTAGTTGTTTAGTTACTGTTTACATATTTTACATGGGGCCCCAGCTTTAAGTCATGCCTCGTTATGGAACGGAGCTAACTTTTCGAATATCATAAATTTTAAAAAAGGTTGCATGACATTTAAAAAACAAAGCTGCTTAAAGAGGTTCTGTAGTTCTTTTAAACTGATGATCTATCCTCAGGATAGATCATCAGCATCTGATCGGTGGGAGTCTGACACCCGGGACCCCCGCCAATCAGCTGTTTGAGAAGGCAGCGGTGCTCCTGCAGTGCAGCGGCCTTCTCTGTGTTTTCCTCAAGCCCAGTGACGTCATGAATAGTATCACTGGCCTGGGCGGGGCTAAGCTCCATTCAAGTGAACAGAGCTTAGCCCCGCCTAGGCCAATGATACTAGTCGTGACATCACTGGGCCTAAGGAAAACAGAGAAGGCTGCAGCGCCGCTGCCTTTTCAAACAGCTGATCGGTGGGGGGTCCCAGGTGTCGGACCGCCGCCGATCAGATGCTGATGATCTATCCTGAGGACAGATCATCAGTTTAAAAGAACTACAGAACCCCTTTAAGTCCAGAAGCAGCACCACCCTTGCCCACAGTCTGTGTCTGGTATTGCAGCTCAGCCTCATTGCATTAAATGGTTGGGAAAAAGAATACCAGATACAGGACAGGTATGGTGGGGTTTCTGGAAAGAGCTATTTCAGAAGAGTCCTGGGTAATTTATTAAAGAGCACCGATAATTAAACATTTACTCTTACTAATGTATTGTGATTGTCCATATTGCTTCCTTTGCTGGCTGCAGTCATTTTTCCATCACATTATACACTGCTCGTTTCCATGGTTACAGATCACCCTGCAATCCAGCAGTGGTGGTCGTGCTTGCACACTATAGGAAAAAGCGTCAGCCTCTCTGGTGGCCGGGACCATGGGAGCACACATAGGCTGGTGCTTTTTCCTATTTTGTGCAAGCACGACCACCACTGCTGGATTGTAGGGTGGACTGTAACCATGGAAACACGCCGTGTATAATGTGATGGAAAAATGAATCCAGCCAGCAAAGGAGACAATATGGATAATAACAATACATTAGTAAGTGCCTTGTATTAACTTTCTCTACATGATAAAAGCCACTTATTGAAGTCAGACAACCCCTTTAAATATGCAGCCTGTCACTTCTTTCTGCGGATTTTAGAAGATTTGCAGCAGATAGGCTACAGATTTCTTTCTGTTGCATGTTGACATCCTGTACACTAAAACTGCAATTGCATTGCCAAACATCTAGTAGGAATAATATAAAAGAAAAATGGCAGCACTAGACAATAAAAGGAAAACAGAGGTGAAAGCCCAATGGGACGAGTCTAATGCCCAAATAGTCAAAAAAATTCAAAAAGGCAGCACATGAAAAAAGGGAAAAAAAAGTTTATTCACCCATGTGGAGGCAACGTTTCAGCTTAAACACTAGAGCCTTTCTCAAGCCATTAGGAAGGAATAATAGATAAATGGCACAAAGTAGGGTCGTAAGAAGCTCCAGAATTGTTATTACACGGAGAATGCAAGTAGCTACTAAAAGAGACGTGTCAGGAGCGGGGACGGGTCCTCTTGTAGATCCCCATATAGAAAAATAGATATGTGGTATTGGCACAATTGTAACAAGCCCTAGAATAATGTTATATTATTTATACTGTAGCGTGTAAGGCGTAAAAAAATAAAGTTACACTTAAAAATAACAATTAGGGTTGAACGAATATAAATATCCGAAGTGGACTTCGATACAAATTTCTGGGACAATTTGATTTGGCGTAAAGCCGAATTCCCTCATGCTTAGCGGTAATGAATCAACTTTCTGGGAAATGGGGAATCATACTCAACTTGACTGAAGATCCCACGTGAAATTTTGCACGCGGTGACATATAACATGATCCCGTCACCAAGATGGCCTCGGCCGCCTCTTTGCGTGCAAATGGATAAGGTAAGTATTTTTTTCCCCCGGATTAACCCCTAAAAGCCCTCAATGTTCATCTCCGATGCGACGATCCGTGATGAACGCTTCATTTGAGGGGTTCAATGACTTGGGGGGCACTGCAATAGCTGCTCCCTGTCATTGCACCTGCTAATTAGGCTACATTCACACGACCATTGTGTTTTGCGGATCCGCAAAACACTGATACCGGCCCATGTACGTTCCGCAATTTGTGGACCGCAGGTGCCGCGGCTATCATAGAAATGCCTATTCTTGTCCTTAAAGGGATTCTGTCACCAGGTTTTGGCCTATAAAGTTATGTACACTACCGGATAGGGCTCATTGCGGTCAATCTAAAAAAAGTTATTTATATTGATCCTTTTTAGTGATATGCAAATTACTCACATAAGGAGCCCAAGGGGATGTCCCCAGCGCTGTTGGAGCCCCAGCCGCACCGCCCACCTACTTATTATTCACTGCAAATCTTCTTGCAGCCTTCCTCCGGCACCAGCGTAATCCCGCGCATGCGCACTAATATCCTTGAGGCCGATGCCAGTAGACCACACGGGCGCAGACTGCTTGACGTACTGCGCATGGGCGGGATTACGCTGGTGCCGGAGGAAGCCTGCAAGAAGATTTGCAGTGAATAATAAGTAGGTGGGCGGTGCTGGGCTCCAACAGTTGCGTCGTGGCCGGGCTCCAACAGCGCTGGGGACATCCCCTTGGGCTCCTTATGTGAGTAATTTGCATATCACTAAAAACGATTTTTTTAACATCAAATACATCTCTAGGATCAATAAGAATAACTTTTTTACATTGACCACAATGAGCCCTATCCGGTAGTGTGAATAACTTTATAGGCCAAAACCTGGTGACAGAATCCCTTTAATTGTGAACAAGAATACGACATGTTCTATTCTTTTTTTTGCGGGGCTGCGGCACTGAGCAAAGGATGCGGACAGCACACTGTGTGCTGTTCCGCATCTTTTCCAGTCCTATAGAAATGAATGGGCCCAGATCTGAGCCGAAAAATATGCAGATCGGAGGCTACAAAAAAATGACTGTCGTGTCAATGTAGCCTTATAAAGAAAGGCGTTTCATGACTAAGCAATTAGTCACGGAGCAAATTTCTTTGTGAAAATCGGCAATGCAGCTGAATCGAATTTTACACAACTTCGCTCATCACTCGTGACAACCCCCACCAAAGAAACAGTACATGAATAAATGATATAATGTCCCCCAAATGCTGCCAGGTCTGTAGAAGAAAATAAGCTTTTATTTGTCTACATCAGTGGAGTAATAAAAGCCTTCATGTTGAAGGTCCAGTGTAGCCGCTCCTGAGGATGTCAGACGTGTAATAAACAAGTGTCCGTCATCCGCGGATAAAATTAACCTTTTTATTGTTTCTTGAAGACGTTGTATTAGTTTCCAGAAAGATAAGGCGGAAAACCTTTTGACTTGTCTCGTTCTTTGATGGACACGTGATTAATGACCCTCGTATCAGGTACCTCGCCCTGAAGCCTGGACATCTAATCCGCTCTCTGTATCACTGTTTCCACAGCCCTTCCTGTTCCCATTTACTTATTTTACAGTTAAATGTCACTTTCCAAATGGGAGCAGAAGACAACCCAGGAGCCAGGACGGAATAGCAGGGAGATGGCGAGTAGGATTTGCCCACACTGCTATTATAAAATGGCCATAAAGCTGGACAGGGCATCTGTCAGCAGTTTTGTCCCTATGACACTGGCTGACCTGTTACATGTGCACTTGGCAGCTGAAGACATCTGTGTTGGTCCCATGTTCATATGTGCCCGCAGTGCTGAGATTTTGTTTTATTATATGCAAATGAGCTTCTAGGAGCAACGGGGGCGTTGCCATTACACCTAGAGGCTCTGCTCTCCCTGCGATTGCAGTGAAAAGGTGGTCCTACAAAGTATTGGGGGCTCCGGGGGCTGAATACAAACGCACGCCAGACTTTCCAGATTTTTATTTATGAAGCATTTTGAAAACCATGTATTATTTTCTCTTCACATCACACATTCTTACTACTTTGTGTTGGTCTATCACATAGAATCCCAATAAAATACATTTAAATTGTGGGGTAACATGAAAAAATGTGGAAACGTTCAAGGGGTATGAATACATTTTCAAGGCACTGTGTATATTGTAATAATATTTCATTTGAAACTTTACACTAAAGGAGCAATTGCATTGCCAGGTATTGCTTCGGAATATGTCAGCACTATATACAGTAAGTGCAGTGGCGTAACTACAACTAACTGGGCCCCACAGCAAATTTTTGAACGGGGCCCCCAAAAAACTTTTTCGCAACCCCCAACTTACATGCAACCCTCACTCTTGTGGCTAGTCAAGATTGAGCTCTCCCAGACAAGGCCTGACAGCCGCTCCATCCGCTTTCTATAGTGTCACTGTACATAATGTAATTGTATAATACTGTTGAGGGGGCCCCTTGTAGGTCTGGGCCCCAAAGCAGCTGCTTCCCCTATAGCTACACACCCCTGAGTAAGTGCATAACATAACAGATTTGGCTGTTGCTACAATAGCAGTGAAGTATAGTAGATACAAGTTCACAAAATATCATCCACACACATTGTGGAAAAAAATCGGCAATGGAAATTGACTTGTACAGATTTGAAATTCCTGTGAATTTCAACTTCAACCTATGGCTTCATTGCGTATTTTACGTAAACTGCATTGGAAATCCAGTGCGAATATCTGTACTGTATGTGTGAACGTACCCCAAAATCCCTTTACTCTGGTAGTAGAGCAGAATAGATGATAGCTTGGACCTTATTGTAATAGGGCTCTCACTGGTTTTATGGGGTCCGTTGTACCTACAGGTCTCTGCGGAGGTCGTACAAGAACAACATAAAAAATTGTGTCATGCTCTATTGGATGCTGTATGTGAATAATACCTTGCTCCTAATGGAGCGCTACAGGGTGGCACACTATGGTGGACTATGTGTGGCGCCATACAGCCACCAGCATATCATTCTGTACTGTAAGTGCAATTTTATCATTGGTCTGTTTCTAGTCTTGCTCTTTTCCATGCGGTATTACACTTTTGTGCTGGATTACAAGGATTTCTAGAGTATCGGAATATCCGTATATAGGAACATTTTTTATGTTTGGGAGCTAATCATTATTATTTTTGCATTACCCTATGTCTGCTCTAAAAATACACTGGTCGAGGGACACCCCGAGTACATGGAAAGAAGTTTTCTGCAAGTTATCAGCTTCACTATCGCACTTGTTCCAGCTTCCTGTCTGCCTCTGGATTTGTCAGGATCTGCTGGAAGAATTTTGCCTGATGATTTTCTTACGTCTTAAAATTTGTACTTGAGGAATTCCATGATATCAGCTGTCACAAAAATGGTCAACTATTTTCCATCACTTTTATTTTCTGTCTAGTTCAAATTTCACAACAGGGTTTTAAATAAGGAGAAACTTGGAAAAAATGTAAAAATAAATAAATAAATAAAAATAATAATGTAGATTCTATGCAAGCATAATGATACAGTTTTCAACTATATATCCATAGATTAATAATGATACTAATGATAATTAGTGTTGAATGAATCGAAGTATCCGAAGTGGACTTTGATCAGAATTTCAGAAAAAAAAAATCGGTTTGGCATGAAGCCGAATTTCCTCATGCTTTGTGGTAACGAATCAATTTTCCATGAAATAGCAGTAAAATCAAACAAACAAAAAAAATACATACCTCATCCATTTGGGCGCGAAGAGGTCACCAAGGCTATTGAAGGTACAACGCAAAATCTTGTGGGTGGTTACGTATGATGTAACCATGCCTGCTGGTGTGATGACATCATCAACATCACATCATCACGTCACCATACTAGATTTCACATGGTGTCTTCAATCAAGACGGCTGCGGGCCTCTACGCGATCAAATGGATAAGTAAGTATGTATAAAATGTTTTTTTTTTGTTTTTTTTTTACCAGATTAAACCCTAAAAGTCTTCAATCGCAGATGCCAGAATCAGCGATGAATGCGGTATCTAAGGGGTTCAACGATGGAGGCGGCACCATCTTCCATCAGATTGAAGATACCACGTGATGTCACCATGACGGCCAGCGTGATGAGTCATCACGTCACTGAGCTAGATTTCTCACAGTGTCTTCAATCAAGATGGCTGCGGCTGATGGCTCATCAAATGGATGAGGTGAGCATTTTTTTTTTTTAACCGGATTAGTACCTTAGTAGTTTTTGTCTTCCATGTCTACATCCCCCCTCCTTCCAGACCTCAAGGCACCTTTGGCCACCCCAGCCACCCAAACAGCCTCTTCTGTCTTAACACCCTAAGCAGAGCTCACTTATAGGTCCTGGGACCTTCTGAACCCCTGTCCTCTGACCTATACCAGTACCTTTTCCACCTCCTGTGACCCCTTCTGGCACCTTCTGACCATAAATGCCTCCTCTGGGATCCTTACCTATTGGGAGAACGCCTTTCCAATGACCTCCATCCACTGACTCCCCCCAGCAGAACGCTAAATGCTTCAGTAGAGATAAGGGTACTTGATTGATACCTCAGGATAGGTGTATCAATTTCAGATCGGGGGGTCCTACACTCCTACAGCCCCACCAATCAGCTGTTTCAGTCAGCAGAAAGTGCTGCCAAACTATACCTTGGACACAAAGCTCTGTCCACTACATGGACCTATACAGAGGACAGGCCAACAGGTCATCAATCTGTCTATCTATCTATCTATCTATCTATCTATCTATCTATCTTTTAGGAATATAACTAATAATAAATGGCACACATTTGTAATAGGACTCAAAATGTAGGAATAACTCCCTGGGAAGTCAGTGGCTGCCATATATAGGCGCTCAACACAAAACACATAATAATAATATAATAATTTAAAAAAAATAATAATTAGGTAAAAAAACAAATTAACTGAAATAAAAAATAAACTTCCGAGAGGTCAGGAACCTCTAACAGAGATCTATAACATTTTACAAGATGTTTCTGCGTTCTTTGAAGCGCGCAGGTGAGCCGCAGGAACACAAACGGTACTTTCAGAACAGAAGGGATATGAATGCATAATTTACTAATGCTGTAAGATACTGGAGGGGCAGGAAGCGGAAGGTCTGAACAGAGCCCTCTTGTTCCTTGCTATTTTACACCTCTAAGCACAGGCGTACATGCTTTGATTGTCTTTCTGTTCCGGTTCTATTCACCTAATAATCTCCAGGTGCTTGTACAGAAAAAATATCTCAATAAAATGTTATTAATATAGATCTGCAGCATTAATTGCAGTCCGCTGGGCCAAAAATTGTTTATATGAAAAGGAAACTTCCTCTACAATGTTTCAGATGCAGACATTAAACTTTATAGGAACATATAATACAAGTCATTACCTTTAATTTCCTGCAGGTGGGGAGAAGGCGGCCGTGCTCACATGGGGAAATTTCGGAAGCTTTTGAAATGCAAGTTGAATTCACAGATTCATAAATGAATTTTTGGTGATGGTAATCTTTTTATGTGAAATCTGTATGTGTAATTCAGGCCACAGCCACACTGTGGGAAGTTTTTCATTGCCTATATAGTGCAGGAGAGGCCAATAATAAGGCTTTTGTGGATACCTGTTTTATTTTGTGGGTTTCTGCCATCTTGACACCTTCTACCCTCAGATGTGTGTGTGTTTTTTTTTTTTTAATAAATACTACATTTCTCATCATGCCTGGGTTTGCAAAGACAGAGTGGGCAGAGTCTCACTGCACTGCTCTGTGTAATGGCAACTATGACAGATTAGTAACACAGCTACTATCCCCTCACACTGCAGGGTCTCCATGTTCTCCTATGTGATGCAGCTATAGTCTGTCTCCCCTCTCTGCTCTACATTTCCCATTATGCCTGGGTTTTCAGAGACAGTGGTGATGAAGTCTGACTGCACTGCACTCCTCTGTGTAATGGTTGCTATGGCAGATTAGTAACACAGCTGCTATCCCCTCACACTGCAGGGCCTCCATGTTCTCCTATGTGATGCAGCTTGAACTTGTCTCCCCTCTCTGCCCTACATTTCCATTATGCCTGGGTCTGCAGAGACAGAGGGAACAGAGTCTCACCGCACTGCATTGCTCTGTGTAATGGCAGTTATGACAGATTAGTAACACAGCTGATATCCCCTCACACTGTAGGGTCTCCATGTTCTCCTATACGATGCAGCTTGAGCCTGTCTCCCCTCTCTGCCCTACATTTCCCATCATGCATGGGTTTGCAGAGACAGAGGGGACAGAGTTTCACCGCACTGCACTCCTCTGTGTAATAGCAGCTATGACAAATTAGTAATACAGCTGCTATCTCCTCACACTGCAGGGTCTCCATGTTCTCCTATGTCATGCATCTTCAGCCTGTCTCCCCTCTCTGATCTACATTTCCTATCATGCCTGAGAGGGGGCAGAGTCTCACTTCATTGCACTGCTCTGTGAAATAGCAGCTATGACAGATTAGTGACACAGATGCAACCCCCTCACACTGAAGGGTCTCCATGTTCTCTTATGTGATACAGTTTGAGCCTGTCTCCCCTCTCTGCCCTATATTTCCCATCATGCATGGGTTTGCAGGGACAGAGAGGATGGAGTCGGAGCGTGCTGCCCTGTGTAATGGCAGATATGACAGATTAGTTACACAGCTGCTATCCCCTCACACTGCAGGGTCTTCATGTTCTTCTATGTGATGCAGCTTGAGCCTGTCTCTCCTCGTTGCCCTACATTTCCCATCATGCCTGGGTTTACAGAGATGGAGGGGGTGGAGTCTCACTGCACTGCACTGCTCTGTGTAATGGCAGCTATGACAGATTAGTAACCTAGCTGCTATCCCCTCCCACTGCAGAGTCTCCATGTTCTCCTATGTGATACAGCTTGAGCCTGTCTCCCCTCTTTGCCCTACATTTCCTATCATACCTGGGTTTGCAGAGACAGAGGGGATGGAGTCGCACTGCACTGCACTGCTCTGTGTAATGGCAGCTATGACAGATTAGTAACACAGCTGATATCCCCTCACACTGTAGGGTCTCCATGTTCTCCTATATGATGCAGCTTAAACCTGTCTCCCCTCTCTGCCCTACATTTCCCATCATGCCTGGGTTTGCAGAGACAGAGGGGACAGAGTTTCACCACACTGCACTCCTCTGTGTAATGGTAGTTACGACAGATTAGAAACACAGCTACTATCCCCTCACACTGCAGGGCCTCCATGTTCTCCTATGTGATGCAGCTCCAGCCTGTCTCTGCCCTGTCATCTTTCTCTCCCCCATCAGCTCCTACATGTAGGAGGCAGAGAGACCAGTGTGAAGCTACATCCCATAGAACTACGCTGGAGAGTCAGCACACACAGACAGTACAGACAGGCAGTGTAAGTCCAGAGGTTTATATAACAGCAGCTAGTCACTGTACACACTCACCTAGTATATATCTGCACCCCTGCTCCTTTACATAGGGGAGATATTATATTTTCAGCACAATACAGGGATATATAGAGGAAGATGGAGAGTGTCTTCCATTTGTTTCCCGCATCTCTATGCCTGTTCCTCAAAAGATAGAACATGTCCTATTATTGACCGCAAATGCGGACCATGGACCCATTGAAGTCAATGGGTCCGCCAAAAAAACAGATGCAACATGGATATCACATGGACATCGTCTGTATTTTGAAGATCTGCATTTTGCAGATTGCAAAATATATATATGGTTGTGTGAATGCTCCCTTAAAGTGAACCAGATGAACCCTAGTTTAATACTAGGATGAAGATAAAACTGACTTGGGAGGTTGCAGGCCAATCCTGGGTATTCATCGATGGCGGGTTATTTATTTTACTGTCATCTTTTAACTTGATTTTTCTTTTTGTTTTCAATCTGACATAACAAAAACCTAAAAAACAAACTATCAGACAGATCACTGTAAGATACCAACGTAATAAGTCACCCGGAGCTTCCATCTCACTGCGCAGAGGATACAGATGAGCATGAACTCTACAATGCAGGGATGTAATGTTGTATTCTTGAATGAAATTCTTCCATTAGCCCTTTAACCCTTTCAGTCCAGTTTTTTTTAATGTTTTTTTTGGGGGGCCATAACTTTTTTATTTTTCCGTTTACATAGTCATATGAGGGCTTTTTTTTTGGAGGACAAGTTGCACTTTCTAATTCCACCATTTAGTATTACATACAATATAGTGGGGAGCTGGAAAAAAAATTCTAAATGGGGTACAATTTGAAAATAAAATCAGTTTTATGGGTTTTGTTTTTACAACATTCTCTATATGGTAAAACTGAACAGTTACTTTCATTTTCCAGGTCAGTACGATTACAACGATACCACATATGTGTCGTTTTTCTTGCGTTTTTATACCGAACAAAAGATGATAAAAACCTTAAAAAACCTTTTTTTTTCTTTTTGTCACCATATTCTGACCCTTATAACTTTTTTGAAGTTATGTGTATGGAGCAGTGTGAGGGCTCATTTTTTGTGGGACGATCTGTGATACCATTTTGGGATGTGTACGACTTTTTCATCACTTTTTGTTTAGTTATTGTGTGAGGAGAAGTGACCAAAAAAAGGCTATCAAGAAAGCTGCTGTGACATCACAAACAACAACTGTATGAATCAAGAAGGCTACCATGACATCACCACTATGTCACGAAAGCTGCTGTGACATCATAATTAGTGTTGAGCGAGCATGCTCGGCCGAATACTATATTCGTTCGAGCATGGCTATGCTCGGCACATCGTGGTGTTCGGCCGAATACTGCGTGTGCTCGAGCGCCATGCTCGAGTCCCCTCCCTGCACGCTACTTAGCAAATTAGAGTACTAGCATTCGCTGTAATGCCGTAATACCGTAGTTGGCTACTGGCATTACAGTGATTGACTGGCTGGGAACGCATCATCAGGTGCTATATAGCACCCAGTGACATGTGACCCGGCTCAGTCTTAGTTAGGGAGAGCTGCTGCAAGGAGGGACATATAGTGTAGGGATAGAAATTGGCTAGGCAGGGCTAGTTTTTCTGTTGAAAAGACCCAAAAGGCCTTTTAAGAGCTATTATATCTGGCTGCAATATATTTTTTATTTTTTTTGGGGGGGTCAAAAATTGCGCAAGTTTGCCTGACCTACACACAACATGCACATTATGTGCATTATAACGTTTATGTATCCTATATACCTGACATCCGGTGTCATTTTTTCTGCCGCTAATCAAGGCGACATTACCTGTGTTGCTTGTGCATTATAACATTTCTGTATCCTAAATACCTGACATCCGGTGTCATTTTTTTCTGCCGCAAATCAAGGCGACATTACCTGTGTTGATTGTGCATTATAATGTTTCTGTATCCTAAATACCTGAAATCTTGTGTATTTTTTTCTGCCGCTAATCAAGGCAACATTATCTGTGTATTGGAGTGCCTGTTCCTTGTAATTTTTGGCAGCCCTTTCACTTTGTTCATAGGCATGAGTGTAGGAGTCCCACGACATGAACAATTGTATCACAATGTGAACGAGGTCCTCCTTTATGTGATATACCGGTTGTATCGGAGTGCTTCATCCGTGTAATTTTTGGCAGCACTTGCACTTTATGTACAAGTAAATATATGTTTCCTAACAATATTTCCTCTAAAATCAATGTTATATTCGGTTTTGGGGGGTATTCTTGTCATTCCGTAAAAGTGGTGTAATACTCATTGTCAACATCGTTCCCAGCAGCGACTTTGTAGTCCAAGATGCATCCAGACATCCTCCCCATGCTGTTCCCAAACCATTTCAGAGGTGCTTCCACCATTTTCTCACTTTTCCTTATGAACCAGACACCCTCCCCTCTTCAGAGCAGGGGGTGCCTGGTTTAGTGCTCGGGTTCTCACATTGAGATACATTGTGCTCGGGTGCTCGGTCGAGCACCGCCTAGCGTTTGACCCGAGCACCCGAGCACTACGGTGCTCGATCAACACTGATCATAATACTCTATCTGTCAGGAAAGCTGCTGTGACTTCACAACTAGTGTTGAGTGAAGCAATTTCGAAGTGGAATTCTGTCCAAAGTTTAGGAAAACTTCGATTTGCACAGAATCTGAATTTCCTCGTGCTTCGTGGTAATGAATCAGTTTTCCTAAAGTGGCAACTGCACTTGTTACAAAGTGAAAGTAAGAAGCCTGGGGACGTGAGATCACTCATAATGCTGTGGAGCCAGCCAGTCCACAGCCATCCCCTGTGATGTCACAGCCCTATAAAAGCCTCATCCCGTACAGTCTCCGCAATTGTCCTGTGAACTGAGCATAGGGAGAGACGTGAGCCTTTAGCTACGCCCCTGTTTAGTTTTATTTATTTATTCCTACATCAGCAGTAATCTAGGATATTTAATTCAGTACCAATAAGATGTAAGCCTTTATTTTTCCGGTGCCAGCGTGCCAACCAATACCATCCAGTCTGCACCCTTAGAGGGTCCAGGTCTTAATGATGACCATCCTCATCTTTTGCTGGCTTTTAGAGATGAGCGAATCATTCAAAATTTTATTCGCCGAACATTCACCGAACTTTTCTTAAGATTTGTATATTCGACGAATAGATTCGTTGTATTTGCGTACAAAATATACGTTATTATGTGCTATTAGTGAACATTCGCTCACTAATAATGAACGTTCAATTACAAAATGTACGCAACTTCTTAGAAGATGTACGCATGAGCGTACAAATAGCTTATGAATCCTCAGCGTACTATTGTCTATGCGATTACGTAATACGCAGGCACGCACAACGAGAGGCCGCGGCGTGCACTACTCAGAGGCAGAATGAATTTTAGAAAATGGCATCCAGGCGATCCTCATCATTTAGCTCTGCTGCACAGCCGTAATACATAGTCCGGCTGATGGACCGACAGGATTACGATTTACGATGGCACACACCGCCACCCGAACCAGCGTTTAAGTCTCTTTTCTTCGGACGCTTGTCATACAACTGGAACAGAGTCCCAAACTCAGTTGTAATTTGTAATCCACATAGGTAATTGTAATCCAAATGGGTAATAAAATAGCAGCAAAGGTTCCTTAACCCTTTCAGTCCCGGAGGTTTTTTCGGCTTTGCGTTTTCGTTTTGCGCTCCCTGCCTTCAAACAGCCATAACTGTTTTATTTTTCTGTTCACATAGCTGTATGAGGGCTTGTTTTTTGTGGGACAAGTTGTACTTTCCAACGCCACCATTTAATATTGCATATGGTGTAGTGGGAAGCAGGAAAAAAATTCCAAATCGGGTGAAATTGCAAAAAAAACCCGCTATTCCGCTACAGTTCTACGGGTTTCTTATTTACAACGTTCGATGTTCATTAAAACTGACCAGTTACTTTCATTCTACTGGTCAGTACGAATCCGGCGATACCTAATATGTATAGTTTTTCCTGCGTTTTGATAGTGATAAAATAATTATAAAGTTGGCCTGTTTTTTTTGTCATATCTTGACCCCTATAACTTTTTGGTATTTATGTGTAAGGAGCTATATGGGGGCTCATTTTTTGCGGGGAGATCTGAAGTTTTTATTGATACCATTCTGGGGTGTGTATGAGTTTTTGATCACTTTTTTTATTTATTTTTTTTAGAAAAAAAAGCAACAAAAAACAGCGAATCGCCATTTGGACGCTTTTTTCCACCACACAATTCGCCGTATTGGAATTTTTTTTTATATTTTAAAAGTACGGGTGTTTTTCGGTCAAGGTGATACCCATGATGTCTATATTTATTGTTATTTAGGTATTTATTTTTTAATTATACGGAAAGGGGGTGATTTGAACTTTTATATTTTTTTTATTTTTTAACTTTTTTTATTTTTTGTGATTATTTTAAAGCTCAAATATGAGCAAATAGATTGTGTTTTTTATTTTTTCTTTATGAGCAATAAGGGTCTTTTATTTTTGACTTAATGACCGAATTTGCTCATTTCTTATCCTGGCCTGCCATCTAGTGGCCAGAATAGAAATTGCACTTTGCAGCGAGGTTTACAGCTTTCAGATCATGTACAGACACGGGGTGTCTGTACACCACCTGGAAGCGTATGCTTCCGGGTTTAGACGCAACTAAAGGCCTACGAAGACGCCGCCGATGGCGATAAGTACCCGCAAGTCTTTGCTGTTAGAAACAGCAGAGACTTGCCGGCCATGACGCCCGCCACACGTGCGAGCGGGCACCATGTGTCCGCATCGCTCCAGCGCCGTACATGTACGGCGCTGGGACTCTAAGGGTTAAAAAACCCTCTTTCAAGGAACTCCCCAATAACCTGAAAAGGGGGAAAAAAGGGATAAGGCGCACGTCTGCGCAACTTGGTTAAAACATTTTTTTTTTTATGGGGGGAGTCCTGACAATCCATGTCCATCTGGGTGAGGACAAACACAGGGCAACAAAAATAAAAACAAAGGCCAACTAGTGCTCACCCTTCAAGTAAACTCCACGTTGTGGCTCCCATAAAAGCTGCAGGATCCTTACTTAAGGGCCTGCAGGTCCTCTTCACTGCTGCTGGAGCTAAAAGACATGAGAGGGCGCTCCTGCTTTATGAAAGCTACACTGGCTGCGGCAGCAGAGCTCCACCGACCTCTCAGGGATGGTCTTGGTAGTGACCGGGTGGTCACACTGGCAAGGGCAGTGGCAACTTGGGCCTTGCCCTTTACCTTGTAGGGGCCAGATCCTCCCGCCGACATACAAGGTGACAGAATCTCCGGCTCTAAGGGCTCTCGTAACGGTCTTCCGCGAGCGGCGGACTGTGCGGCCTGCACCTGCCATGGGCATGGCAGTTGGTATTGTACCACCGATGGCTGGTACACGAAACTGTTGGTGTTCATCTGTCCCACATGAAGGATCGGTGGCGGCGGAAAATCTGGTATCAGGGGTTCCAGCTGAGCTTGGGATTTCTCATCGGATCGCAGAGTCCCATCATTGGTCTCATCGGAACACCGAGCGTCTTCTGCGGCCTGGGCTTCCTCAGTCCAGTCTTCCGGGGGCTCTGCAGGAGTAGCTAGTCGCGTAAGGAGTTTCACCCCAGTAGCAAAGGGACCTTGGCGGCTCTTCATAGGGTATACTCCACGTAATCCCCTGCGTGGAGATTGTGGCGGACGGGCGGAAGATACGGCCGCTTTACAGAACGGCGGTTTATGTATAATTCTTCTGCCGTCCCCATTCGACACTGAACCACGTAACGGTACCCTTTCTGCGCTCCAGCTTGGGGTCACCAGACCGCGGGTGCTCCAACACCTACACAACCCACTCCTCTACCAACTTTTTGTATTCGCAGAGGGTCAGGGCGTTCCGGGTGACAGCTTCGGGGACCGAAGGGAGTAGTCCTTGCGCGGCGGAGCTGGAACTCCTGCCACCTCCGCCGCATCAGCCGGTGAACACCTCAGCGGGCACCTCAACCAACTTCTTAGGTTGCCGGACATGTTGAGAGACGTAGATCTCCTCCAGTTCCTTCTCCTCGTAGGGGTCGGTGCCCCACACCATGCCTCCCCAGTCAGGGTCTCGCTCTGTCGCCATCTTAATTGCCTGAGTTGCCTCGTCTTCCTCTCGCACTGGAGAAGGGTGCGGAGCTACCAGGGAGGAGTCTGCATCGCAAATGAATTGAATTTGTACGCAACAGCGTATAAAGTAACTTATACGTAGCAATAGCGTATAATTTATAGGACAAATTACGTAGCGAATGTGTACAAAGCCGAAGCGAATCACCTAATATTCGGATTCGCTTTGCAGCTAAAAATTCCCAAGATTTGATACGAATCAACAAATCGATTCGTCGATTTGTTGATTCGTATCAAATCTTGGGAATTTTTAGCTGCAAAGCGAATCTCTACTGGCTTTACTTCTTCCAAATCATCCTTCTTGGTCTCCATGTCCTAGAAAAGTCAGCAAGATGCAGAGAGAGGAGGAGCTGGATGTTCCTGATGACATATTCTCATCGATATTAGATGATGTTGAAAAGTTGGAAAAGCAGGTGGCAGAAGAAGGGCTCCCACCTGTAGGGCAGGAGAGCACTGGGATTGGAGAAGTGGGTATGCCAGAGCTGATTAATATTCTGTGTTTACTGTCAAATAACCTGCAGGAGATTACAGGCCAGAGCAGCAATAATATGCATATTGTGCCCCCACCTACTTAGCCAAACCCCAGACCAGTAACAGCCCCTGTTTAAATGTGCATTGAACTGCCGCGCCATTAACAATTAAGACCAACTATACAGTGCGGTCTCCATTACTAAATTAAAAGCAGCTGTGGGCTAATTGGCTGTCCGGTTCTTTACTGCCGTATGTCCGCTCCGTGCGGTCGTACCCTAAGGCGGAGTGGCCTGGGTATACCTGATTTATAGTGATTCATCACAAATGAATTCATAACGAGTCAAATTTCTTGTACAAATCTAATTATTTAAAACTTTGCTTATCTCTAATCACAACTATCTGTCAGAAAAGCTCCTGTGACATCACAAGCGGTTGTCAGTCAGGTTGTCATTTCAGAGTCAGACATCCCATATGTACCATCAAATTTGCCTAGTGTCTGTCCTTAAGCATTGGTGCTGGCATTAGATCCACCAGTGGAGGGGAAATCTACTGCTGCCATTATTCGGCTTGATACTAAGTTTAGGAGGGGAGGGGGTTATGGTTAATCACTTCTCCAATACTGGGGGTCATGATGATGACTCTAAGTTTGTGAATAGGTAGAAAATGAATATACAGTACATTATATCATTTACAGACATGCTTCCCTGAACACGAGCCGTCACATATTTTTTGCCTATAAAATACAGATGTAGTAGAGGTGGATTTGTTAGGACTAGGGTTGCACCAGGTATCGAACTTTCAATACTCAATCAATACTTTTGAACTTGGATCGATACAATACTTGGATTTGCTGTATTCCGATACTAGGCTGCGCTACTGCGCATTATAGTATCTTTTAGAAAGCATGGTGTACCTCCCTCGCCTAAGGTGGCTAATACGGTAGTTACCAAATAAAAAGTATTTTTTTAAAAAGCACCAAAATATTAAAAGTTTAAATCACCCACTTTCCTAATTTCACATCTAAAATATAAAAACAATAAAAAAGTAAACATCGCTGCGTCTAAAAAAGTCAGAATATTAAAATTTTAAAAAATAGCTCCTTTGCGGTCAATGCCGTAACAGAGAAAAAAACACACGATTCGCCAATTTTTTTTGTCACCTTATCTCCCCCCCTAACAAAAAAAAATAGGACAGGACTGTTCTATTATGGGCCAGACGTTCCATAAAATGTGAAATGCACATGGCTTTTTTGGTGTTTTATCTTGGTGTTATATTTTGTGTGGTATCACAATACTTTTTTTATGGTATCGAAATTGAATCAAAATTTTGGTATCGTGACAACCCTAGTTAGGACTGTCTTTCCTTTCAGCTATAATAATGCAAACAGTGTAGAAGGTTAACCTGCCATTTTCTGTATATTCTCAGGGGACACTTTGTGATATTCCCATGAATTGTGATAAATAACACACTCAGCTCTGCTACATTGACTCTGAATGAAATTATGAACGCTAATTATGCCTTTGTCACACATTGAAACAGTGTATGAACATTGTATGAAACAAGTGATGTACTAAAAATGGTTATTAGACCATATGAGGAAAAAAATACTTAAATTCCAAGAGAATAAATAGTTTCCAGTGGCCGTGGGCGTTTAGCATAGTATGGCGGACAGATTGTGGTGGGTGTAAACGGGCATGATGCTAGAATACACTGTGCAGATGGAGCACGCAGTTACTGGAATGGATTGCATACCTGCGCTTCTATTCTCTTACAGGGAATCCCGCCGAGCCTGAAATAATTACTGTACGTGTGCAAGAAATAAGGTCTCGATATAATATGCCATGGTGAAGATGTAGCAGAGCTGAGTTTGTTATTTAATAATATCATAATGTATCATCGGTGCTTTTACATAGGATTACAGGTTAACTCAATGGGGGTAAATTATTAAGAGTGGGGTTTTATACGCTGGTGCAAAGAAAAATATTTCAGAATTGCTTAAATGTTTATTCAATAAAAATATAGACCATCATTGTAGAAATATGATAGATAGATAGATAGATAGATAGATAGATAGATAGACAAAGATAGATATTAGATAGATAGATAGATAGATAGATAAATAGATAGATAGATAGATAGATAGATAGATAGATAGATAGATAGATAGATAGATAGATAGATAGACAAAGATAGATATTAGATAGATAGATAGATAGATAGATAGATAGATAGATAGATAGATAGATAGATAGATAGATAGATGATAGATAGACATTAGATAGCTAGATAGATAGATAGACATTAGATAGATAGATAGACATTAGATAGATAGATAGACAAAGATAGATATTAGATAGATAGATAGATAGATAGATAGATAGATAGATAGATAGATAGACAAAGATAGATATTAGATAGATAGATAGATAGATAGATAGATAGATAGATAGATGATAGATAGACATTAGATAGCTAGATAGATAGATAGACATTAGATAGATAGATAGACATTAGATAGATAGATAAGAGATAGATAGATAGATAGATAGATAGATAGATAGATAGATAGATAGATAGATAGATAGACATTAGATAGATAGATAGACATTAGATAGATAGATAGATAGATAGATAGATAAGAGATAGATAGATAGATAGATAGATAGATAGATAGATAGATAAGAGATAGATAGATAAGAGATAGATAATAAATAGATGATAGATTTCTATAAAAACTTTGTTATATGTATACAGCCTCTGTGCAGATTGATGTGTCTCCATAGTAACATAGTTAGTAGGGCTGAAAAACAACATCCGACCATCTGGTTCATCTAACAAACAAAAAATCTATCCTGTCGATAGGGGATAACTTAATCTTACCAGAATATCCTTCCTGCCTGGGTTCCTGAAGTCTGTCAATCTGCCAGTGCTCTTAGTCCTGCTTCATGCCTGTATACTAGGTTTGCCTTTAAATTGCATGTACTCTGCCTGTCTGACCACTGCCTGGTTTTTCCTCTGTGCATTGACTCTCTCTCTAGTGTTGCACTGGTGTCGCTGACCTACATCAGGGCTATTCCAAGAGGTAGCGGCCTAGTGGTTCCTCTGCAGCAAAGACCAGTTCCTCCTTCACCCTTTAACTCCTGTATAGAGATCTGGTCTTTGCTGTAGAGGAACCCCTGTATGCGGTTCCTCTGCAGCAAAGACCAGATACCCGTACAGGGGTTAAAGGGTGAAAACCAGGAGACCTCCAGGATTAGCTCAATGTCCATCTGGTTGGTTGGCACAGTAACAGTTAATCTGGTCATAAAGCAAAGGATTAATCAAACACTTATAACGAATAATATAACAATTATTCGCTCCCTTCCCTGCATCTGTAGGAGGACATATACCGTACACTGCACTACAGAGATATATAATGCCGCCTTTCCTTAGTATCTGGCCAAGATGTAAGTTAGGATTGTTTGAAGAACAAATGGAAACAAAATCTAATCCAAAATGTATCCATTAAGGCAAATGAGATGCCGATGGTCTTTGATGGATCCCCACACCCCATTTGTATCAGACCAACCACTCTCACACAGATGGTTTTACTGATGATCCCGATGGAAAAATGCAGGAAATATATACATGAGAGCAATGGCAAATTAGCTGTGAACTGTATGAGGGTATGGGTGCTGAAATGTATACAGATAGGGACATATGTGATAGATAGATAGATAGATAGATAGATAGATAGATAGATAGATAGATAGATAGATATAATTTATATGAAAGATAAATAGATATTTGAGAGATAGATAGATATTAGTCCTCTTACTGGGACTTTTCTCAAGCAGTCAAGCAGTTTTCTCAAACCAACAAGCCTGTATCAAGGGAACACCAGCATGTTACCTGATCAGAAGCTGCACCAGTGTGAACAGGAGTGCTAAGTTCCCAGAGGGAGCCATGTTCCCTTATCTATACATAATATACCCTGATCAGGTAACATGCTGGTGCTCCTTTGATTCAGACTTGCTGGTTTGTGTAGGATGCAGGTCAGTGTTAGGCTACTTTCACACTAGCGTTTTTAAATTCCGGTATTGAGTTCCGTCATAGGGGCTCAATACCGGAAAAAAACGCTTCAGTTTTGTCCCCATTCATTGTCAATGGGGACAAAACTGAACTGAAGACAACGGAATGCTCCTGAAAGCATTCTGTTCCGTCTCCAGACCGGAGAGCAAACCGCAGCATGCTGCGGTTTTCTCTCCGGTCCAGGCATCCGCACCAAGACGGATCCGGAATGACCCCCACTGCAAGTCAATGGGGACGGATCCGTTTGGTGTGACACACCAGTAATCCGGATCTGTCCTCCATTGACTTGCAATGGGGGGTCATTCCGGATCCGGCTACAGAGATACATACAGACATACATACATACACACATACATACTCACATACTCCAGCCAGGGACGCCGGCAGCACGTCTTCACGCGCCTCCTGCGCGCAGCTATGACGTTTCCCCACTGCGCCCAGCAGAGGGCGCTGTGGGGAATCGTCATCACTGCGTGCACTGCTGCTCCGGCTCCACACATGTATCAGCGGCAGTACGGATTCGTCGGCACCCTTTAGGTGCCGGATCAGTGCTGCCGCTAGTGTGAAAGTAGCCTTAGTGTAGGACCCATCTGATTGGAAGCCACCTTGTCGGTCGGTAGATGGGCTCGACATATTTATGATCATTTATATGCGCTAAGAGCTTCCACCTTTTCTACTAGTCTACATAGCAGTAATGCATTTTTACCTTCTCACATATTCACCTTATTTGTCATAGTGCCTATCATGTGCTGCTGCCATTTTTTTTTCCGTAGATAGATAGATTTTATATGAAAGATAAATAGATATTAGATAGATAGATAGATAGATAGATAGATAGATAGATAGATAGATAAATGAAAAAATGAAACGGGCACAGCAGAGTAGAAAATGTATACGGTGTGCCAGCGGCTTACTACTTACTATAGGTTTTCATTGATGCAGAAGAAATCTATTTATTCCCACTTATAAATCTTTGGACCCATAGCGGCACATGTATGTGAATCCTCATTATATAGATTATTTTTCTCTGATTCCTTTATGACTTTGGCTTTGAAAACCACAAGTTGTCCTCACGCTCTGCAGTCATTACGTTCTTACAACAAATGGTGTTGAACATATTTGTACAGTGATTAACATTACATGGTGCAAAAATGTATCACACGCAGATCAGAGACATCACACACTGTACAGCCCTGCTTGGGAAAGAAAGATATAATGCATGTGTTCTATGAAATTCCGTGACTTCCCATCATATATTTTATATTTCCAGATGTTTTTATTAATGGGTAACCAGGCAAAAATGAAATGAGAATTTTCATAAGTGTAAGGAAAATTAACATATTTGTTTTTACTAAAATGTTCTCCCCTAGCTGACTAACTAAAAAAGATAAAAGGTTCAAGGCTTATACATTAAACATTCTGAAGAAGGAATTATCACCGACAAATCTATAAAAAAATTATGTCGGTGCGGTTCTGTAGGATGGAGCTGTAGTCTGATTTTCAAAACAAGAGAGTCCGTTGAGTCTTTAACGGATGAAAGAGAGGAAGAAAGGAATGAAGAAAGGGAGGAAGGAAAGAGAGATAGATGGATAGATAGATGGCTAGCAAGATCAATGGATAGATAGGTAGATAGTATAGATGAGCGAATCTATTCGCCGCTTCGTAGATTCGATATGAATCTACGCAATTTTCCACTCCGAAGCTAATCCAGATTTTTTCAGATTTGCTCCGTTCTATTTGAAAATGTTCTTAAAGCTTTGTACGCATACGCTACATACTTGTCCGATGAATTGTACGCTAATGCTACATATAAGTTAATTTATATGCTGATACATACGAATTCAGTTAATTAGCGAACTTTTACTGTAAGTTCGTTATTCGTGCGGAAATAGGTGACAAAAAGCCTGGGAAGAAAGAGGTCACCTGACCTAGTGGGAAGGGCTTGCTCTGATTGGCTCATAGGCTTGGTAAGCCTGTGACATCAGTTATGCTGCGACTGCTGAGACAAGCAGAAGCACTGTGTGTGAAGTTCTGAAGTTTTTGAACTGAATTGTGGTGTAATTGTTCTGGGCATCCATTATACATATCAGGGATATTGCAGGGCTAGTAATTAATCAGGCAGGGAGAGAGACAGGGAGAGAGACAAAGACCAGCTGCAGGGCCACAGTCAAATGAAAAATTTCTGGCATGAATAAGCAAAAGGGTTCCAGCCAGACCTCGAGCTCTAAAAAAAAAAAGGAGTAGGTGGCACACTGCCAAAGGACCTGTAGCCGGAGCTTCTACTTGTAGTATTCGCAATACTTGGCCGGTGTTCCACCAGGCTAACCCACCAAGGCGCAAAATTGTAGTGGAGGAGAAAGTGGATGAGGTAGTGGAGTGGATGGCACGCTCATCTCAATCACAGCCAGATGATCTGCTGTCATCTGCTGATACAGTATCATGTAGACTCAGAGCGTTCCTCCTGCTCCACCATTCCGCTCCAGCAAATCCTAGCGTTGTGCGTGCCTGCATATTACGCAATCGCTAGACAATAGTACGCTGAGGATCCGTACGCAATTTGTATGCTCATGAGTACGTGTTCACATAATTTGCGTACCTTTAACAATTGTACTTTCTTTATTAGTGCGCGAATGTTCGCAGAACACCACATAATAACATATGATTTGTACGCAGCTTTGGCCGAATAGAATCGGATTCGGATTCAAAAGTACGGATCTTTTGAAAAATTCGACAAACATTCAGAAAAACGAATTTTGGATGATTCGCTCATCTCTAATAGATAGATAGATAGAAAGATAGTGTGAGGAATGTGGAATCATGATCATGTTAGCCATCTGCTGTCAACTAGCAAATGGTTTAAACACCGCTGGGGTCCTGCCTTCAAAGCAGGTCACCTGTGTACCATTCACACGTCACCCAGCCAGCGTGGAGTCAAAGTCCAGAGTTTTCATCGGCCCTATAGACATGAATGGGAGTTGTGGGTACGCAAGTGCAGTGCATTCCCATTCACTACTATGTGGAGAGTGCACCCTGTGAAAACCTGGGTCCTCCAGCCTCCACCTTCCCTGCTCCATTCTTGGTGTAGGTGCGGGTCCAAAGTTTAGGAAAACTTTGATTCGCAACAAAAGCGAATTTCCTTACTCTTCGTGGTAACGAATTAGATTTTACTAAAATGGTGTCTGCACTTGTTACAAAGTGAAAGTAAGAAGCCCGGGCACGTGAGATCACACATAATACTGTGCAGCCAGCCTATCCACAGGTAGCTAGCCCCTGTGATGTCACAGCCCTATAAAAACCTCATCCCACGTGGTCACCGCCATTGTCCTGTGAGCTGGGCATAGGTAGAGACCTGGCAAGTGCTCATGCGCTAGGGCCAGTGTTGCTGCAATAATCCAGGCCATGTTTGATCTGTGGAGGGATCCACATGGGATTATAGTCATCCCTGTCGTGAATCCCTCAATTATAAGGTTTTCCCGCCTCAATGCTGTTTACCATCTCTGGTACCATCACACCTGAGGACAGGGGATGCTCCATACACGCTCTGGCTCCCCTGATCCCCACCAGGGGGAGCCAGAGCACACCCAAATGGTCACGGCATCTGAAGGGTTAAATGTCCATGACCAGCATTATCGCCAATCGTGGACTTTAGTGCCGGGTAGCTTCTCTATAAAACAGTAGACACCTGGTGTCTAAAGGCGCCTGCTGCATGCGCCAGCGGGCGCTATTTTTAAATGCCTGGCCGCCTACGTAAATTTACTGTCGGCGGTTGGGAAAGGGTTAACTTCCAAGCCTTCACATTGAGATTGAGCCACCAAGTGGGATGAATATGATTAGGCAGAGTGGCCTGGCTATACCAGATTTATAGTGATTCGTAACACAGGGGGCACTGCCTCCGCCTGGAGAAGCAAAGGTTCAGACTCCAGGGGCGACAAGCCTTCTTTACTATAAGAACTATGAATCTGTGGAACAGTCTACCGCAGGAGCTGGTCACAGCAAAGACAGCTGAGGGCTTCAAAACAAGCTTAGATAAATTCTTAGAGAAAAAGAAGGTCACCACATATTAAGAAATGTAGAGTCATGTCTTAAGGTTACCCGTCCCCCTCCCCTTCATCACTCCTACCCCCACCCTTGGTTGAACTTGATGGACTATGTACTATGTAACTATGTAACATTAAATCAGAAAAAAATGTAATTTCTTGGTGAACTTTGACGAACCGGCCGAATCTAAATTTTCAAAAATGTGCTCATCTCTAGTGCGAAGCATCAAGGGATCAGACAAAATGCATAGTCTGAATACAATCCAAGGTCAGGACAGGTTGAGTATGTATGTACTCCAGATAGCAATTCCAAGGTCAGAGCAGGCAGCAAGGTGCATAATCGGTAAACAGGCAAGGAACTAGACATGGTCAGTCAGATGGGAGATCATACAAGACACAAGATAACCCAAAGCTCAGACGAGGAAGTGGAACCACAGCCCAGATATAGGGAGGCTGATGAGCACCTTAGTCAGCAGTTAGATCAGGAGCAAGAGAATTAACTCTTGCAGTGCTGGAAGAAAGTGAGCACTATTTCCAATACACATAGGGAGAGAAGATCGATGCCCGTGACAGCAAGAGGGCTTAGACCACTGGCCTGACAATTAGTGGCAGCACCAGATGGATTGGTGGCAGCACTAGTTGGAGTCTTTTTTTTTATACATTGGTGGATATTGTTGTCTGCTAATGGACTGGGTCCAAAGTGTGCTCCCAATTTGACGTCTGTAGGTGTCATGGATGTGCCGGGACATACCGACATTCCTGCGGCAGGTAGCAGGAGGTCAGTGAGGCTGGCAACACGTGGTTTGATCTGACATGTTTTCCTTTTAGTTATTTGTTGTTGCTGGCATTCACCACACCCTCCCCCTTCAGGTGTAGGTGTTTAGTAGGGATGCGCGAACGTGCTCGTAACGAGCACTGTAGCGCTCGGCTTCCCTGCGCTCGCATGGGCGCAGGCATCCGGATCCGTCGGGTGAGGAGGACGGATCCGGATGCCTGCGCCCATGCGAGCGCAGGGGAGCCGAGCACTACAGTGCTCTTTACGAGCACATTCACTCATCTCTAGTGTTTAGTCATTTATCCTTCCCTATTTATTGTTGCTTCTCCCACCATGCTGTGTAGTGATGAGCGAGCATGCTCGGCCAAACATCGCTCAAACCCAATGCAAGTAAATGGGGATGGATCCGTTCGGTGTGACACAATAGTAAACGGATCCGTCCTCCATTGACTTTCAATGGAGTTCATGATGGATCCGTCACCTTATCTTTCCCAGCAGCTCCCTCCTCCCTCCAGCAGGTGGCGCTGTGGTGAAACTTACCATTGTGCACGTCGTCTTCCTGCTGGGACAGGTCGGGAGCTGCTGGGAAAGGTAAGTTTAACCCCCCCCCCCTCAGTGTCAGTGTCATGTTTTTTTTGGGGGGAGACCTGTGTAAACCAGACACCCTTCCCTCTTCCGAGCGGGTGGGGGGGTGCCTGGTTTAGTCCCATTGACTTTATGCTCGGTGCTCTGGCGAGCACTCGAGCACCCCCGAGTGCTCGGCCAGAGCACCCGAGCACCTGGGTGCTCGATCATCATTAATGCTGTGTGGTTTATACTTTCAATTGTCTCTATGGTCTGCTTGTGTTTGGGTTCTCAGCGTAGTTACTCGTTACTGCCATTACTACTGGAAAGTTAAGCGTCCTCTTTTCCTTTTGTATTTTGTATTTATTGTGTGTATCCCTTCCCTGTGTTTGGTGATTAGGCCTGAGGGGAGACTTCTGTTCGTTCAGGTTGGTAGAGGAACAGTTTGACTCATTCCTGACATTAGCTTCAGGGTCCTTAGGGACAGTTAGCGTCCTAGGTATCCTGCGTTTGAACTCGCCTACTTTCGAGGCCTGTTCATACTGGTTGTTAGTCAGGACTGGAGTCAGGGTTTCTCTAGGAGGTTTCCATCTGCCTTCCCTAATTTCCAGGCCTAATCTCCGTTCCCCCCCTTTTCCCACCTGCGCTTGGTGTGGTATCTTCCCCCCCACACCTGAGCGTGACAGTAGGATTCAAGGTACGAGTCAGTGATTCAATGTCTTCTGCCAGCTCTTTCTTTGTCTAGCCTGCACGTATTTGAAAGTCGTCAGAATACAGACTGTACATAACTTACCTGTTCTACCTGAGAAAGAAGCGAGATCATTCTCGAAAGGTATAGTATATTTTATTTATTCATTATACCTTTATTGCAGTTGCATTGGATTTAGTGGCATCACCCTTTGGATTTTTCTTTTTATACACTGACGAAAGTTTTTGTCTGTCTGCTTATAGACTGGGTTGAAAGCCTCCTACCAATTTGTAGTCTGAAGTCTTCGGCCTGTCCGAGTCCAGTGCCGCCTACCAGTAAGAGGTTCGATGTCCTCTTCCAGTTCCTTTCCTGTCTAGCCTGTATCTATGCCAGTGGTTTCTCTTCACCCAAAGATTTCCATCCTGGCTTATAGATCCAAAGAACGTTCTCTGCCTTTGTAACCTTTATTGGGTATCCGATGGTGGTGAGACAGGTCAAAGGCTCCTTGTAGACTTTTGAGGTACCATGTAAGTTACTGGTGACTAAATCTCTTTATTATTCTTTTTTCTGTATTCCTTTTCACTTTAGTAACCACATATGGACTGGGCTCACAGTTTGAAGCAATAAAAAGTGAGAAATATAAGCACACGAGCAGATTGCTTTCTATTTATTTCCACTATCATCACTGAGTTGAGCAGAGAACTTTATCATCTAGGCTGTTTTACGAGAACTTGTTCCATTTTTGATCTATCATTTTACAGTTGTTTGAAGTTAGTACAGCTGTTGAAATGTGATTCCCGAGTTAGTGAAATGGACTTTAATGATGGTGGATACACAAGGCAGCCATAGAGGAGCTTTTCTATCCCCTTTGTTATCCTTAGTCTTGTATTTCTTTGAGTGACTTCAGATTTTTAGAAGTTTCAGCTGGATACCCTTGAAGTGTGTTTATGAAATACAATGTTCTTCAAAGCATGCATTGACCCTTATCTATGATATAGAAGTCATAAATCAAAAGAGCCGGCCAAGTGTATTTATTCTTTGCTGTACCAATAACAGTTTATTCAATTTGCTACGTAGCAAAGTGGAGTAAACATAAACCACATCAGGGATTCACTCAAGGACAATGGTTTCATCATATGGAAGATGAGGCCACAATGTGTACATAGAAGTTGGTGCGCCGTTGTATAGAAATCATGGTTAATGATGACTAAGTCCACAGTGGCCTCAGCAACCATTTTATTACCATAAATAAAAGCTTATTGAAAAGTATACCTTGACCGAAGTGAGATCCAAATCACCATCATATAAAACAATGTATAAAGTCCCCAGTATTACATAATACACAGTATATAAATAGAACAGTTAATTACCCCCCAGATGAAAAAAGTTCCTCAAAGGCAAATAAAAATGTCCCTGTAACAGGGAGCCAGTGGCGCGCTCCCTCTCTGGAGCGCAGCCAGCATCCCGCTGTGGAGGAGAAGAGAGGAGCCGGCGGAGCTGCAGAGAGGGAGCGCGCCACTGGCTCCCTGTTACAGGGACATTTTTATTTGTCTTTGAGGAACTTTTTTCATCTGGGGGGTAATTAAGACGTACGTGGCCAGCTTCCTTATCTCCATAGCAACAGGGGCGGGGAGGAGCCAGCGGCGCGTGTTTCCTCAGCATGGCCGGCTTCCCCCATTGCCCTAGGCAACAAGCAGGAGTGAGTGCCGACATGGATTACTCTGCGCTCAGTTGTGGTGCTGCGCCTGACGCGGGTCACGTGACCCATCAGTCTGGCTTATTTAAACAGGCAACCTGCTGGCCACAGATTGCCTGTGATTGGTTTCCCTTTTTTGGAGTTTGCCAGAGCTCACGTTTGTTTTTGTATTACCTGGATTTTGACCTCTGCTTGTTACCTCTACTCTGACCTTGCTTGACCCCCTTTGGACTGACGCTACCTCTTGGTTTTGACTTTTGGCTTACACTGGTTCTGGTTCTGTCTCTGATTTGGATTTGGTTGCCCTCTCGGTTTTGGACTCACCTTGGTAACGTTACGCTTCTGTGTTCTGTCTTTTGTTTGTTCCCCATTGTTCCCTTCCCTTTAAGGCCCTGCACTTAAGCTAGGGACCACCGTCCAGTTGTGGACCGTCAATTAGGATGGATCATGCAAGTAGGTAGGTAAAGTGGTGTGAGTGGAACACAGGGCTGCACTGTACCAGGGGCGGGCTGGGCCGGGGGGCAGGAGGGCATATGCCCCCCGGGCCGGTGTATGTCAGGGCCGCGGCGGCTCCTGAACTCAATTGTATCTGCATCCACTAGATGCAGATACAATTGTGCCAGTAGCAGCCAGCGAAGGTGGAACAAGGGAACCTCTGGTTCCCTGCTCCGCTATTCCCAGTGGCCGGCGCACTGATGCGACGTTCCTCAGGAGCAGACCCGCCAGAAGAGGCCGGGTCTGCATCGTGGGACCGCGCCTGGACAGGTAAGTATAAACTGCCCTCCCCCTATACTCTCTACATGCAGCCCTAAACCTAATACTGGCCCCTGCCTCCCTATTACTGACCTCCCATACTGGCCCTGCCTTACCCTAACCCTAATACTGGCCCCTGCCCACCTAGTACTGACCACCAATACAGGCCCTGCCTTACCCTAACCCTAATACTGGCCCCTGACCCCTAATACTGGCCCTGCTTAAACTCATAACCCTAATATAGGCCCCTGACCCCTAATACTGGCCCTGCCTGACCCCTAACCCTAGTACTGGTCCCTGACCTCTAATACTGGCCGCTGACCACTTATTTTGGCCCCTGACCCCTACCCTAGTACTGACCTCTAACCTTGGACCCCTAACCCTGATACTAGCCCCTAACCCGCTAGTACTGACCCCTAATACTGGCCTTGCCTGACCCCCTAATACTGGCCCTGTCGCACCCCTAAGGTTACTTTCACACTTGCGTCAGCAGGATCCGTTTGTGAGATCCGTCCAGGCTCTCACAAACTGATCCGTCCTGATAATACAACCATGTGCATCCGTTCAAAACGGATCCGTTTGTATTATCTTTTACATAGACAAGATGGATCTGTTCTGATCTCCATTGAAAGTCAATGGGGGACGGATCCGTTTACTATTGTGCATGAGTAAACTGATCCGTTCCCATTGACTTACATTGTAGTCATGATGGATCTGTCTCCATTCCGCTCAGTCAAGCGGACACCAAAACGCTGCCAGAGCGGAATGGAGACGGAACGGAGGCAAACTGATGCATTCTGAACGGATCCTTATCCATTCAGAATGCATTAAAGGGACACTATCGCGAAGAAAAAAATTTTGATATGTTTTACAACATAACAAAAGCAGGTTTTAACATAATGTATTTTTCAAATTGTGTAAATGTTTTTTTTTTTATTCAGTTTTCTTGCCTTACATGGGGGCTGCCATGTTGGAAGTAAAGAGTGACAGTCTGGGTTTACAACACAATGGCACCTCACTTACGGCAGGCATGTACATAGGTTTCCTCAGTCGCTGCCGACCCTATAGAGAATGAATGGAAGACGTGAGCCCGCCCTTGTGATGACATCAGTAACACACAGCCAGGTCCTCCCTCCTTGCTGCTGGGGGAAGCCCACTGTGCCTGCTCCTCACTCCTGCAGCAGCGTCCTTGTCTTCATTAGGCTGCCTGTTCTAAATTCTATGGCAGCTCACCCCAGCAGTGCAGACAATTTTTGCTGAGTGTACTGATGGGGTGAGCGGCCCAGGACTCAGAAACAGAGTAGATGGAGGTTCTTGGGGCTGTAGGACCTTAGTGATGTAATCGGCCATGTGACCAGTGGGGGAGGAGCCTGAGGAGCAGAGATCTGTGTTTTTGTAACAAAGCCATTGTCTCATCTTATCTTGCTGAAGCAGTGATGTCACCGGTGTGAATTGGTGATGTCATTGGTACCACCCACTTTTTTGCAGCATGCCTACTTACAGGTTGCTCAAAGCCTCATTTGGCCAGCAGAGCTCCCCCTGGTGACCAAAGATGGTAAATATGGTAAAATCTAATATTTATTTATAATATTTCACACATTGGAATTTTTATTTATTTATTTCTTACAAATATATAATAGATTTTTTTTAGCATAAATAAAATATAGAACAGGTTTTTGTGATAGATTCCCTTTAAGGAAAAACTGATCAGTTCAGGACCGTTTGTGAGACCCTGGGACGGATCTCACAAACGGATCCTGCTGACGCAAGTGTGAAAGTAGCCTAACCCTAGTACTGGCCCCTACCTTAGTACTGGCCTCTGACCTCTAATACTGGCCCCTGACCTCTAATACTGGCCCCTGACCCCTACCCTAGTACTGACCTCTAACCCTGGACCCCTAACCCTAATATTGACACCTAATCCTGTCCCTAACCCTAATATTGACCCCTAACCCTACTACTGACCCCTAACCCTGAGACTACATTCACATGACCATATGTGTTTTGAGGTCCACAAATTGCGGATCCACAAAACACGGATACTGGCCGTGTGCGTTCCACATTTTGTGGAATACACATGTCCAGCCCTATGATAGAAATGCCTGTTTTTGTCTGCGAGTGCGGTCAAGATTAAAACATACTCTATCTTTTTTTGCAGGGCTTGCGGAATGGAACTACGGATTTGCGGCCCCATTGAAGTGAATGGAAATACGGTTGTTTGAATGTACCCTAACGCTGCCTCTAACCCCAGTACTGGCCCCTAACTGATACTGACCCTAATTCTAATACTGGCCCTAAGGGTGCATTCAGACGACCGTATTCAGACGACCGTATTTCTAAGTCTGAATCCGTTCCACAATTTTGCCGAACGGGTGCGGACCCATTCATTTCAATAGGGGCCGCAAAAGATGCGGACAGCACACCATGTACAGTCATGGCCAAAAGTTTTGAGAATGACATAAATATTATATTTTCACATGATCTGCTGCCCTCTGGTTTTTATGTGTGTTTGTCAGATGTTTTTATCACATACAGAAATATAATTGCAATCATATTATGAGTAACAAAAGCTTATATTGACAGTTAGAATGGGTTAATGCAGCAAGTCAATATTTGCAGTGTTGACCCTTCTTCTTCAGGACCTCTGCAATTCTCCCTGGCATGCTCTCAATCAACTTCTGGACCAAATCCTGACTGATAGCAGTCCATTCTTGCACAATCAATGCTTGCATTTTGTCAGAATGTGTAGGTTTTTGTTTGTCCACCCGTCTCTTGATGATTGACCACAAGTTCTCAATGAGATTAAGATCTGGGGAGTTTCCAGGCCATGGACCCAAAATTTCTGTTTTGTTCCCTGAGCCATTTAGTTATCACCTTTGCTTTATGGCAAGGTGCTCCATCATGCTGGAAAAGGCATTGCTGATCGCCAAACTGCTCTTGGACGGTTGGGAGAAGTTGCTCTCGGAGGACATTCTGGTACCATTCTTTATTCATGGCTGTGTTTTTAGGCAAGACTGTGAGAGAGCCGATTCCCTTGGCTGAGAAGCAACCCCACACATGAATGGTTTCAGGATGCTTTAACAGTTGGCATGAGACAAGACTGGTGGTAGCGCTCACCTCGTCTTCTCCAAATAAGCTGTTTTCCAGATGTCCCAAACAATCGAAAAGGGTATTCATCAGAGAAAATGACTTTA